>JAZHYW010013918.1:0-15943 GCA_037355805.1 Ixodes ricinus | reverse complement strand
CGGGGAATTGAATTCGTGCTGAGGTCACTTGATGTGAAGTTTCCCGCCAAATTTAGCGCGGTTACGCCGACGCCAACGCGGACGCCGACGTGGACGCCGACGCAGCGAAACCCGCAAACTGGCGCCTAAGAGCTGCGCTCTAAAATAATTTCATGCTTTAATAAGCGAAGAAGATTTTATTCTTTACGGAAACTACTTCTGTTCTGTTTCTTTCGAGGGTGCGTGTGGCGTTTTGAGTCCCCGCAGTTCTGGCATTGAGAGGAGCCCTTGTGGTAACTGCGTACAGCAATCGCGAGGAGAGAAGGTTTATCGCAGCCGCTACTTTATCTGTTCACTACTACCTTACGTCGTGACGTCATACATCCACTGCGCTCTCTGTGATACATTATATTCAGCCCCGTGACGCAGGATCACGTGGGGAGCTAGGCGTTCTCATTCAGGAGCCGGATGCGCGCACCGACAGCCGCCAGTTCGCGCAGGCTCCCGTGAGTCCTACTTGGTCCTTCCATTCGCGCTCTCTTTCGCTTCCATCTCGTGAGTCTTTGGCTTTGGGTTGTGGATCGGACGGTCTCTGGCTTGAATCCCACTGAGATGCTTTGTAGATTTCGCTAATCTTCATTATTTATGTTTAATTATACGTTCGTATACTTATTTATTTGCAACTACGAATGCCTTCTATTCGGATAATAATGCATTACATGCTATGGTGTGTATCTGTTTTATGCTGCATAAGCAGCATAACCTGTGTGTAACGCTTTTTTGCCACACTCGAGCGTTGCGCTTTTCGCATAAAGTTGAGCCCATTGACACAATCTTTGCTAATAACAAAATCATGCACTACGCCCAAAATACACCCGGCGCCGCAGTTGGCTCATAAACATGATTTGCTTTCATATATCAGCGTGTGCAGCCTTGTTCTTGCATGCCTTAATCTGTCCGTGTGATTTTTCGGCGATGTGGCGATGGCGATATTATTTTGTTTTACTTTTATCGCAATTAAGGTTTTTTTAACTTGTAAAGTACCAATTTTGCTATCTTTTAGCCATATGCAAGCAACATTTTTGCTGGATTTGTAAACAAATTGATTTAAGTGGCATCTTCAGTAGGACAACGATTCATTTCATCCTTTCCATAGAATTGAATGATTAGCCTGCCAGTATATGCGCAACTAACAATATATGCAATTAAAAATTGAAAGCTGTTTACAACTCGCTGTAACGCCGAATTAGAGCGCAGCTCTTGATGAGGAGGAGGGGAGGGTACTGAGGGGGGGGGGTCATGTGACCTCGGGGGGGGGGGCGGTGGGGGGGTCACGTGACGAGGTCCTCCCGAAGTCCTTCCGGAGGAACCCGAGGTCCTCCTGAAGGAACCCGAGGTCCTCCCGAAGGAACCCGAGGTCTTCTCGAAGGAACCCGAGGTCCTCCCGAGGTTCTCCCGAAGGAACCCGAAGTCCTCCCGAACGAACCCGAGGTCCTCCCGAAGGAACCCGCGGTCCTCTCGAGGTCCTTCCGAGGTCCTCCCGAAGGAATCCGAGGTCCTCCTCCCGAATGAACCCGAGGTCCTTCGGGAGGACGTCGGGTTCCTTCGAGAAAATTTACCCATAATGCACCGCGAGGTTACGCCGATGGCGACGCCGACGCCGCTCAAGCCGGAAATGGGCGCCTAAGAGCTGCGCTCTGAAAGAACTTAAAATTGTTTATAACCTTTACGCTAGCATTCTTTATTGATAACCTGATATTTGTAGCAATGTTTAATTTGTTTTGGTACCTGTTATTGTTTTTTGACTGCACGAGTTACCGCGTTCACCACCTGCAACTGTCACTAGGCAGTCCACTGTTTAATTGTCTGACCTAGAGCCATCAGGTTACAGATACAAAATTAACAATAAAAAAAATTTGCGATGTATTGCAGTTTTTTTTAACCATGTTACGCTACATAAAAATGGTACAAAGGAATATACGTTTAATTGGTAAATACTTCTACAAACGTGAATTTTACTCATTTTCTGCTACAAACATGATCCAGCCGTAATGTTCGCTCTTCCCAAAAATGCTTCAAAGCGCTCGATCATGGCTCCATCTCTGTTACTCGACTGCTACACTGCCACATGGTGTTGTGTCTTGGAGAAGCAAACAAAAGAACGCAAACGCAGATAATACACCAGGCCAGAAATACACGCAAAAACGCATACACAGCACACCAAGGCGCCAGCTGATCGGAAGGCCGGCATTCTCGTAAGTCCCAAACTCTGCTCTGTACGTGTGCTTGTTCGGTCTACTTTCCCATACGGTACTCTACTCCGTTCATCCGTATGCCGACAGTGGGGTGGAAGCTACGTGCTAGTTGAACTAGTCAAGCGTCTATATTTCGCCCCGTGATCATGCTGTCACCCACACCCACGCTCAGAGAGAGTGGTCACGGGACGAAAGACAGGCGCTTCATTGGTCAGGTGAGCACGTATCTCCCACCGCACTGTTAGCTTAGGAATGAAAGTAAAACGATATCTCAAGGGGGAGGAGAACCGCGAGTTGGCCTGAGGAGCAAGGAGAGCAAGAAGGGAGCCGTCGTTTCATATACACCGTGCCTCCGTGTAGAGAGCAGCCTCAATCGTGTGTACCAAAACAAGACACAAAAAACACTTTGGCAACTACTTTTGTTGCGATTTGGTTGTGTACGCCCATGCAGTTGGTGCTCGTGAGAGATTTGAGCGGCGAGCGCGGCGAGCGAAGGAGCAAGGACCCGCTGAAAGCGACCAACTCCGCGGCTTTCTGACGGGTTTCGGCTTCCTCGGCGAAGGCGCAGGGCGAGCTGGGGAGCGGTGCGCGGGAATTAATGATGCTTCATTATCGCGTGGCGAACGCCTCGCCTTTCTCGCGATACGGGCAGATACGCCGCTCCTCGAGCGCCCACCTAAGAACTAAAAGAAGTGGAGCTCCCATAAACGCCGAAAAGAAGTAAATCAAAGAGGAATTGATAAGCGAAGCGTATACCCTCGAAGGATAGAGCCAGGTCCGCCGTGGCGGCAGCTAACATGTACACTCAGCACACCCCGTTTCCCTTCAATTTTTAGGCAGCATTTTTTCTCATTCGTTGTTTGAGAATAGCTGCTCCCTTTAGGTGTGGTGCCGTCACTTTGACAAGCTTCTACGATGGAAGGCTAGATATAAAGACCCGAGTTTGGTTAGCTTTGGATATAGCTTGCGCTGGTGTCTCGAAATATTACATTCCGAATTATCATTGAGAAAGCTCTAATATATCTCTAGGTATGTTTTCTTTAATATGATCAAGAAAGATCTAGTTCAGGTTAAAAAGAACCATGCCACTACGTATATACGATGATAAATATGACCGTACTACACACGACGCGTCGCATATAGTGACCCCAAAGGCAGAAGCGTGGAAGCGAAGGCCTGTGAGGCGGTTGTGTAACCACGGACTGTCCCGATGAAACAACCCTTTCTAATGCTGTTTCCTCGCAGACATACGTGTAACGACACTCCGAAAACATACAAAATGACGTATGCTTGGAAAAAAAATTTAGAGAAGCTATTGGTTCCGAATTTAGGCGTCGAATACCCGAACACGGTTTTTATTTTCATTGTTTTAATACACAGTAGGGTATATCACAGGGTGATAAGAAAATGCATCACGCAGCATAGTCTTCTGGACACAGCTCCTCAGAAACAAGCGTTCTTCTTTTCAACTTACGCTGGCCTCTTCCTCCCTTTCCTCCTTTCGTTCACGTGCTCTTGCCGTATAAGGTATGGCCAACCGCTGCCTTAGATATTATTCGGACAAAAGGGAAAATCTGATTGCGGTCCGCGAGTTACATTTGAATCGGGATATCATCAGTATTCTTTGATAGCTCCACGTGTCACGTGCAATTCTAAGTTTTATTTACTTACTTGTAGAAATGTATTCTTAGTTGGAAAAAACTTGTCCGTACATTCTGTTGGAATTTGAAGTTGGCACTTTTGCCGTTGTTTGTCTTCTTTTTCCCCTCTGTGTTCGGTCGTTTCGCTCCAAGTTTCCAGTTGGTACTGCTTTGCGCCGGTGTTAAGACGATCCCCGCCGCGGCAGATTATTTCGGAGATCTATTTTCCTTCTAAGATTCGAAATATATATTTGAGCTAATGAGTACAAGATAGTCAAAAATGTAGGCAACTTTGAGTAAAAAAGCTGTCAAATAAATGTATTTCTTATAAATCACAATACTACTTAAAATCTAAAGAATAAAACACGGAGGACAAGCACAGGACAACCACTTTCTTCCCTTTAGCAACGGCGTTTATTTTGGGCAGGCGAATTGCACCCTCAACGAGATCCCAACTATCGATTATAAGTATTCGTTCAACTCACTCGCTTTTACAAGTCCCACAATACTAGCAACCTTATTTTTTTTAAAGTACCTTGAGCGAAGTATCTAAGATAGGCACAAGTCTAAACAGGACATGTATGGCACAAAATTTGCTTTCTTAGGAAAAGTACTTTTTTTTACCCCAGTACGTTTTTCGTTAGGCACTTTTATGTTAAAAGCATTTCCAGAAAAGGCATATATTTCGGAAGCTGACACCAAAATTTAAGCGACTATGGAATACGACCACTAGACTTACCTCTGCCCACGCAACATAAAAAAAAAACATTTGTTAGAGACAGGAATAAATGAGATTTCCGCCACAAAACAAATTTAATACGAAAATTAATGCACTATTTTACTTGACCCATTTGGCGTTACTAACAATCCCGACAAGTACTTTCAGTTATAGAGGTCTAGCCAACATCGAATCATATTTCAAATTTGCTCAAATCAGTCCCGTGATGTAAAAATTTTGTTATATACCTTTTTAAGTTTTACTTTGATCATTTGTGTTATCCTGGCTATAAAGCTATTGATTACAATAGTGATATTATAAACAACTAATACGGTTCTCACGTTATATTGTTTGGCCTGTAGAGAAAAGGTAAAAACCAGAAGAAACTTCTGCGATTGCACCTTGACGTGGTCCTGATGCCCTCACATACTTTGGCGGGAAAGCAACATGTTAAAGAAAACAACATAAATGTTAAGATAAAGACGCAAACAAGGACACAGCCACTCTAATTTTTTCGCTAACAGACTCCTGGAAGGGAGAAGCCTAACACAAAAAATGAAAGCCGTTTACAACTCCCTGTATCACCGAATTAGAGCGCAGCTCCTGAGGAGGAGGGGTAGCCACAGAGGGGGGGGGGTCACGTGACCCCCCCCCCGAGGTCACACCAGATTTAGCGGAGAAAATTTTCCGCTAAATTTAGCGGGGAAAATTTTCCGCTGAATTTAGCGGGGAAAATTTTTCGCTAGTTTTGGTTGGGAAAATTTGCCGCTAAATTTAGCGGGGAAAATTTTCCGCTAGATTTAGCGGGGAAAATTACCCATAATGCACCGCGCTGTTACGCCGATGGCGACGGCGACGCCGACTCCGCTCAAGCCGGAAACGGGCGCCTAAGAGCTGCGCTCTAAAAACACAAGCATAATTATTCTGATAGACGCTTGCAACGCGGAAAATCGGTTTGAAATTCATACACGAGATTACACACTGCAGGTAACACGTGAACAAATTCTATTGTCCGCAATACAAAATGTTATTAAACGTTTGGTTTGATTTCCAAACATGTTCACAGATTTTGCTTTCCGTTCGTTAGAGAAAAAGTACAAAGCACATTGTAATCATATAAAAACCGTGTTAAGTACGTGGTGTTGTACTCCACGCCTTGTCATGGCGGGGCATTTACTTGTGATCAACTTTTGTCAAGCACGACAGTTCATAAAGAAAGAATATATATATTGCTGCCTTAATGCCACCATGTACGTCACAAGCAGCCGCAACTTACGAACCTGGTCAGTACGAGTATTCCTTTAAGGATCCAAGAAATGACCAATTGCAACAATTTAGATTCCTCTATAGAGTTTCGGTTTTGTCGAGTTTTCTTTTGTTTTTTTTCTCCAGGCTAGACAGCAAGACACGTGATTAATGTTAACCACCGATTAATAAAAATACCATTTTACTTATGTTGAAAAGATGAAACAAATTTAGCGGGCAGAAAAATGGATTTGCTAACTTTTTCCATCCGTAAGTACAACGTATTCAGTCCATAACAATCACTCATCAAAAAACACGCAGAATATTTTTACCGACTTGATCACCTGAAATGAGGAGGAACCCAACATTAATTGAAACTAATTAGATATTAGTCTAAAATTTTGCCGACGAAATACCACACAGTTAGTTTGATCTTCATTCATATTTATCGCATTTACTTTCATTCACAAATCAATGTACGAAGAGACTTCATCAAATCAAATAATTTTATTTCGCCACAAACAAACATTTGTGACAGGGACGCCGGATCAAAAGCTGCAGGCCTACAACTTGACGAGTTCTAGCGGCTCTAAGACAAGGTAATAGAGGAATTTACACGAAGAAAGAATACACACAAATATGCTTAGATATGAACATATACATCAGAAAGCAAAAAATGCCACGGTATTATTTATATTATTCGGGAACGTTGTGGGCATTATATATATATACATAAAACAACACAGAGAATACAAAATGATGGTTACTTTTACAAAAAAGTATTGAAATGTACGACTACTCACAGTGTGTGCATCATTATCAAGAAAATACGAAGTGTTTATTAAAAGCGGTAGTTGGTGACGCCGCATTTGATGTTTAAAATGTGTTCTCGAAGAGGGAATACGCCAGGGGGGCCCATATCGCGATGAGTAAACCCACATTGTTTTTCCTAAATTAACAAAATCTATAGAGTTCTATTATATTCTTTTAATGATCATTGATAATTAGCAAACAGTCTACGCGAATACATATTCGATATGTCAATAACTTCGAGTTTTTTATAGGAAGCCCGCGGGGCCACTAGACCTGGCACCGCGGGCCTCCATGGTACGGGCTGTCGCCTTTCCGCGGTGCCGCGGCTCTCCTGGGCCATTAAAAATTATTATTATTATACTTATTATTATTATTATTATTATTATTATTATTATTATTATTATTATTATTATTATTATTATTATTATTATTACAAGCAAAGAAGAAGCCACGGGGTTTCAGATGTTCGTTGGCGTCACTCCAAGAATTTAAACAAGAAGCCCAAGGCCCACAATTCTTATTCTAACCTATGAGGGCTGTCCTCAGCGGCGATTCTTCGCGAGCCCGAGGGGAGGGTCCCTTTTGTGGCCTGTGCTTGCCTCACTCCGACATCATTGAAGGTTTGATCAATCATCACTATGCCTAACCGCCGACCATCTTGCTTATAACACGGCTACATCTTCACAACGAGCCCAAGACCTCCACACGGCTGCTCCTATCGGCATTTCTCTGGCTTCACGTGCTGCGGCTTGCCGGCAACACCTGGTCACTACTGGCATCCGAACAAGATCATCGGTGTCGTCTGGATCTGGTGTGGTGTTGTTCGTGCGCTACAGCTTTCACGGTTTCCTCAGTGCCGGGCCCGAGTACATCATCATCGCTCAAGAGCCACCACCAGCCCAACACTAACGTAGCCTTAGCCAACTGACACCTTTATTTCACGGGTGAGCCTGGATCTGTACATTCTGCTTTCTTTTTGTTTAGTCATAACCGCAGTGGTGATAACCTTCCTCATTTTTCCTCAACTGAAATCGACTATCATGGCTACATCTGAACTCTGTGCACTATGCTCCGACTCCATGCCAAATGACGGCCGCTACTTGAAGTGCGATGAATGCGCCAAGGTCTACCACCTAGGAAAAAAATGCTCAGGTATCTCTGAAAGCACATTTAAAGGCCGGCCCGCAAGCAGAGAGAAGGAACACGACCCTCACTTTCCTTCTCAGCCACTGTGAAAGGAGGGAAACCGCCTCTCGTTTCCTCCTCGCCATTTTCTTCTTTTTTTTTTTTTTGCTTGTTTAATTGCCTGCTTGATCCTTTTTTTTTTTTTTTTGTTTGTCAAGTTTGGGGTGGGGGGAAATGAAAGCTTGAAGGATTTGAAAGGATTATCCAGAAGCCAGCCGGCACACCCGCAACAAGGAGCGGAACCGCCGGAGGAGCTGTTTTGAGCGAGCTTGGCACTGCCTGTTACCAACGAGTTCGATTGGATTTTTTTAGCATGGGTTTGGAGGACGATTCTTGCTGTCGTGAGAACACAAATAACTTGTTCTGTTTGAAGAAATAGTGATTGAAGTATAAATTTTGTTATAAACATCTGATTTGGCATCTTTCGTTGTTTAGGCGAATTCATGCCGGCAACGGGAAGTACGAGCGGCGTTTTTCGGTATCGCAGGGATAGCGTTCCAGAGACCAGTGGTTCTGAACCATTCTACTTCGGGGACCTAAGTGACTTTGTTAGGCGCAGCATTATCCTGTGTGGAGGCAGGAGACGTTAGACGCGATGGTGCGCTCGCATGCATCACTCCCAAACTCAATCGTGACGACATGACGAACGGCCACGTTTTGAAGTGCGTGCGCTTGTTTATGTTTTGGTTTGCGCTCTCCACGCTTCGGTACTCTTCGCCTGCGGCGCTCTTTCCACGCAAACACCTCGCGACGCAATGTGCTTATCGTCAAGCGAATTTCGATCGTCTGGAGTGGAGCACAGCGGCGGCATTCACCCGCGGATGGGCTAAGCCTACCCGCTTCGGCCCGAACCCGTCACCGGCGAAGAGCCGGACGTACTGTCGCCCGACCTCCGTCCTTCAACCTCATGTGTACTTGATTCTGCTCTGTGCTGGCGATGTACCGCCCAACCCGGGACCGTGTCCTACTTGCCCTCGCTGCTGCAGGCCGCTCTACGACAGCGTGGCGGCGTTACAATGCGATGGGTGCAACATCTGGGTCCACAGGAAATGCGAGCAGCTCTCTCTGCCTACCTATCGGCGTCTGTCGAACTGCACTGAACCATGGTACTGCGGCACGTGCCAGCTGCCATCGTTCGACGACAGCCTGTTCGAAGCGCCGAAGCAGCCTGCACTAACGACGAGCGCATCACCTACCGCAGCCGGGGACAGACCCAGCCCGACCGTCCCGACAACGTCAACAAGAAGGAACGCAAAGCAATTGAAAATTTGGTACTCCAACGTCAGATCAGTGAAAAACAAGATAAAAGAGTTGAACACTTTACTTGAATCAACAGACGACACTGTGTTCACCCTCGCTGAAACATGGCTGGACTCGGCGACATGCGACGGCCAGATCGTCGACACCACCCGGTACCAGGTGTTCCGGAAAGATCGCCCGACTTCCCGCGGGGGTGGGGTCATGGTGCTCGCCCCATCCCACCTTGCTTGCCGCCGCCGATACGACCTCGAACAGGACACATTAGAGGCCATCTTCGTAGAATTTCGGAACTCCCGGAGCAAATTTCTCCTAGCCTGTATTTACATTCCCCCTCACGCACAAACACTGGTATTCGAAACCCTCCAAATTTCCATCGACAAACTTGTGGAACAGCGCTCATCGTACACAAGCATCTACCTGCTCGGAGACTTTAATGTGCACATCGATTGGAGTGATCTCTCGTCCCCCATCCCGTCCACCCCAGCGTCCCAGCAGCTCCTCGAGATGATGGAACATGCTGGATTTGTCCAGCTGTGCAACGACCCCACATACCGGTCGCCAGCAGGAAAGGAGTCCCAACTCGACCTGTGTTTCACCACAAATCCCACTCTCGTATCAGACTGCTATGCCCAGGACAGTTTACTTGGATGTGATCACAAAGCTATACATGTCCATAGTTATACCTCGTTTCCCCGCCAGGGTCGCTTTGCCCGTATGGTACACCGCTACGCACAGACAGACTTTACCCACCTCTGCAAGCTCCTCCACCTTGCCCCATGGTCAATGGTGCTGACTGAATCCTCTCCAGACGACATGTACGAGCTCTGGCTCGACTTTATGGCCGCCATTCAGACTGAAACTGTCCCTCATTTCCATGCTCCCAAGAAGAGAAGGCCGCCTTGGATAACGAACGACATCGTAAAGATTGCACGAAGAAAGCGCCAACTCTTCAACAGAGCACGGGAACGACACTGCCAGTCCAGCTACACTGAAGCCAAGAAATTGCAGAGGGAAGTGAAGAGGCTCGTGCACATATCGCATCAGGATTATGTCACAAGTATCGCAGCCCGAGCAGCCAAAGAGCCCAAGTTATTCTGGGCCTATGTACGCTCCCAACGAAAATCCTCCTCTCCCAGTCACCCATCCTTCAAGCACAACCATAGATTGGTATCCGACCCCTCCACAATAGCTACCCTATTTAGCGAACACTTCTCATCAATTTGGTCACCCCCTGAACCACCTACCCCGTCCCTACCTCCGGTCCCCTCGAGACCACCACCAGCACCAGCCTCAATCATCGACAGCCCTGCATCATCCCCTCAGCCCATTCTCTCGTCACTATCAATCACAGAACAGGATGTACAAGACTCGGTGTCCTCCATCCGCACAGCCCAGAACCCTGGGCCAGACCAAGTGCATCCTGCATTTTTCAAGCTCTCTGTCCCTGTAATCAAGCCTATCCTGACCATAATGTTCCAGCGCCTCCTGGATTCCGGCACCGTTCCCTCGGCCTGGAAGAGGTCCATTATAACACCTGTTCACAAGGGAGGTGGACTTGGCACGGACACCACGGACTCCTATCGCCCCATCGCATCAACCTCAATAGTGTGCCGCACGCTCGAAAGAATAATCAATAAGAAAATCTTGGACCACATGGAGGATTATGGACTGTTCAGCCCGGCACAGCATGGCTTCCGACGAAGGCACAGCTGCGAGACCGCCCTGGCCGTGGCTGTCCACACAGTCAGCACGTATCTTGATCAGCGAACTCCCTGCGAGTTAGTCCAGTTGGACTTCTCCAAAGCATTCGACCGGATTGACCATGCGCTTCTCCCCAAAAGATGCAGAAGGTTGGCATTGAGGGCACCCTGGCCAACTGGCTGATGAACTTCGTCACTGACCGGACCCAACGAGTGGCCTTCCATGGCCACCTCTCGCCGCCCTGCACTGTGCTTGCCGGCGTTCCACAGGGCAGCGTATTGGGGCCAACGCTGTTCTCCATCTATGTAAATGACATCACTGATGGGATGCAATCCAAAGCCATATTATACGCCGATGACCTCACGCTCATACAGCCCCTGAACTCACCTGACGCATTTACCTCCCTACAAAGTGACCTCGACGCCTGTCTCCACTGGTCTACGGTCCACAAGCTGCCGATAAACGCCAAAAAAAGCCAAAGCATGACCATCAGCACGTCCTCATATAACAGATCACCTACTTGCAGTCTTACGCTTGGTGACATCCCCCTACCTAATGTCAGCAACAGCAAAATTCTTGGAGTTACATTCGATCAGCGCCTAAATTTCAGTAGACACGTGCACGAGACCACCTCCCGTGCGAGGCGCACATTGGGATTCATTACTCACATCACCCGCGGCATGCCGGCGGCATCACTTAGAGATCTATACACGGCTCTGGTGCTCCCTCAACTCGAGTTTTGTTCAGCTATATGGGATCCCCCTCCAATGCCCTGAAGAGCTCCCTTGAAGGTATCCAGCGGAAAGCAGCCCTCACGCTCTACAGACGTGTGTTCCCATCGTCGTGCCACACGGCCTCGAGGGATCTCCCCACCACAAGACTCCTACAGCACGCCAAGTGGCAGAGCCTACAACACCGTAGGGATGTGGCAACAATCAGGTTGCTCTGCCTCTTTATGGGCACCGGTCCGCCTGAAGTCCCCTTTCCACTGCGCCTCAACAAACGCACCGGCAGGCTGCAGCCCCCTCTAACGCGGACCCTGCGCCACAGCAAGTCGTGGCTTATACGTGCTGCAACTCTCTGGAGGTCACTCCCCCGAAGATGACAGAAACTTTCCCCGACCACCGTGATGACATTCGGGAGCTGTGCAGAGCAATCGCGTCCCCCATATAGTGTGTGTGTGTGTGTGTATGTGTTGTTTAGGGTACTTGTACATGTATGTGTGCCTGTGTTGATTTTTGTTTTTGTCTGTTTTTTGTTTCTGAACAATATTTATCTTTTGTTGCGCATTTTTTTTTCTTTTTTCTCTAGTCTCAATTTATAGCGCCGCCCGGTCGGTGTCAGGGGCACAAAACGTGTATGGGCGCATGCCTTTCCCTGAATACCTGCACACCGGGCGGCACTGTGCAATAAAAGTGCAATAAAATACAATACAATACAATACAATACACTTTTCCAACGTACGCACTACACGCTCCCTGTCGAGTTCACGCGTTGAGTCGATATAGCGGTCTACTCTATAAGGCTCTGGCTTTATTACTGGTACTGCGTGTAGGAAAGGCCCCAATCAGCAAGAAGCTTGAGAAGTTGTTTTGTACCATAGAACAGAACAATTTTGAATATCTTCGAATGTGCCTCCACCGCGAAATCGTATAGCATCGATTGTTAACGATTGGTTAATAATAAATTATTAATAACCTCACACAATGAAAAACGATGTATCACTTGAAGATGCATAAAAGAATAAAGTAGGCGTGTGCGGGCACAGAATAATTGTAATCGAATCAAATATCGTTTTGAATCAAGTAAGCAAGCCGAATAGGTTGAATGCTAAATTTATTTTATTTAAGGTCAAATAATTTCTAATTCTCGTACGAAATTTTTTTTATTGGGACCTCTAGTGTACCATGTTTGTTGCTTTACTTTGTTTAGTAATGTTTTTTTTTCTTTTCTTGTTGTCCCACCCTGCTTGGGCCTGAAATGGCCTGCAGTATAAATAAATAAATAAATAAATGATGGTGAGGGCGAGTTATCACATGGTATTTTGTCCTGTTTCACAAAGTTCAATACTGGTGATATATAAAAACACGCCAGTTATATTACGTTGCAAACAGCTGATCTGGGTTTTTCTCAAGGAATCGGGGATCGGTGACCAAGTGGGCTAAAGCGCACACCCAGCTCGACGCGCGTGGAGCGAAAGCTCGCGCTGCAGAACCCAGGGATCCTGGGTTCGAGCCCCACCCCTGCCCGTTTCGATCTGGTTGAGCATCGTACCGGCGTGCGGTCGTGTATCACACGGTGGTACGTTAAAGACCCCAGGCTAGCGGTTGTACCGCACTGGCTAAATTGCTCATCTACAGCGAGTGACTCGTCGCAACTTTAAATGGCAGACCAACTACACGCTGTATAAATATCCACACAACCCCAATTATTCAAGGAGCTCTAGAGCTTTCCCATTGACATTTCGTCTCTTTATACTAGATTAAAAAGTTAGGTAATTAATCTTAAATCATTTATTTGCTTAGGGTTAATTAAAAACATGGCAGCTCTCGCAAGACGTTTGCTAACAACATAGAGTTGGTTTAATTCGCGTAAGGTGTCCAATTTTTAAGAGA
Organism: Ixodes ricinus; assembly: GCA_037355805.1. Classification (NCBI taxonomy): domain Eukaryota; kingdom Metazoa; phylum Arthropoda; class Arachnida; order Ixodida; family Ixodidae; genus Ixodes; species Ixodes ricinus. Next base: position 2,532 of record JAZHYW010013918.1, on the reverse strand, counting down.
AAAAAATTAGGTTGCGTTATATTTCGGACACCCCATATTTACGTAGATTTACTTATGGGTGACCCAACAAGGGAAACGTAGCTATGTTTTCAGTGATTATTCATTTTGGGAAAAATCACGGTACTCCGTTGAGCGATGTAATATTACACGGCAAGCATATGACGATATAAAACGTATAGGTGTGTGCTGCATCGGAAGCCGACACATTTCGGACTTCTCCTCTTTCTGTCTAAATGCTGCGCGTTTGTCTCTGTACTATTTTACGTCGTGTTCCTTGTAATGAAAAAGAAAGAAAGATCGAAACTCATATTTACGCTGAAAAGTTCGTGTTCATACCTGAGTTCCAGTTCTGTCATGCCTGAGCTTAGTGATGTTGAAAACCTTGCTCTGTTTTATTTCGAGTTACATAGCAAAATCTACATGTACACTGACCAATCAATGTCCCCTATTCCCACTTGTGTCCCATGTAGCAAATCCCAGCTGGGCTCGGGTTCAGATCTCGCAAGTGTTGAAGGACACATTTCGGCATGATTTCCCGCTTGGTGATGACGTTGAGCTGGCCGCTGTGCCCTTTTGTTCTATGTAGGCGGGGCGACTGCCATCCGCGTAAATTGGCCAAGCAGCCCGAAACCCTGCGGTAGTACACCTTCCGGACTCCTGGATTTTTTGTGGTAATGGTCGCTGTGCTTCAACCACTCTGAAAGAGCCTCGGCCAATTACGCAAGGGCTGCAGAGGCAATCTGGGTATTCCATTTCTCATTGGACTGCGAACAAACGCGAACAGACCAAAATGAAAACTTCGTAATACCTGCTGTCTTTTTATAAATGGCATAATTTGCTATTATTGCTAGTTGCACTATATTTACTCTTCTTAGTTGCTTCGACGAGGCGGCGATTACTCTATACTTTGTTTCAGCTTCCGTCCGAGCGCAGCCAAAGGCTGAGGGACGGTTCGCAACTTCGAGAAGAGCATTCCTACGCACCACAAAGTAGTCTGCAAAAGTATAAATATATATCTTTGTTTTAAATAGCTGTTTTGTGCGTAAACGTTGCACAATATTCCAGATGTGTACTGCTGAGAATGATTTGCAACTAAAGGAATGAATTATCGGAAGTTTATGTTTTTATTAATATATGTCAATGCATGTGGTTTGATGAAAACACGTACATCCGCTGGCAACACTGCTGCAGCGCTCGCTCGGTTTTTCTGTGTGATTTTGTTCCCGTAATGGCCGAATCATGTGCTTCGCTGCTTTCCTCACTGAGTCGTTTCAAAACGTCCTTTCGCAAAGGCACGTTTGGGCGTCAGGCGCGAGAGGTCGTGATGAATGTCTATACTTTCAAATTCGGCAGGAGACTCCGGCCGCGTCGTACCGCGAATGCGTTGTAAACAAGAAAAGCGTCCGGGCCACTACAATTCACTGATACGCGGCGAAATCAGGGCACCCCTTTACCTGCCGATCACGTTGAACGCCGAGAAGCTGGTGGAAAGGACTGCGCCTCGAGCCCCGGTATATCCAAACAATACAAGAAAACATCAACGGTCGGGTCATCGGGCACCTTGCAATGTGTACTTACATCTCGAAACTATGCCGAAATGCCGAACAGGATCGAAAGCTCGGACACAGACGCCAGCGGCCAGCCTACGTACTGACATCCCCTATGACTAAATTTCAGAACGTGAAAGGGCACGTTTTAAACCTGTAGCAGACGATACCGTTGATACACCCGTAGCAGACGAAATACTCGGCGAGCGCGGGCGGCGCTGACGACCAGCGGCGAAGCGGAGTGATACAAAAGTGCAGGCGAGATCGCGTGACCTATTGCCGGCGTGTGATTGGCTCCGGCCACACGTAGCTTTGGCTGCGCTCGGACGGAAGCTGAAACGAAGTATAGAAAACACCTGTAGAAGGAACATATATTATGCACAAGAAATGGCCAGGCTGTGGTCATTTCTATACATGATTATATGGTCCAGAAATGCAACTCATTTTACATGTTTCGCCATCTTGCTGCAATAATTTCGACTTGTATTTACTTATGGATATTACTTCGAACAAGAAAATAATATCGATACAATCACTGTCAGTGCGCTGTTCTTAGAACGACCAATTTTTCAGCTCTCTAAATAAGACTCGAAGTTAAAAAAAAATATCCACCTTTTTTTACTTTTGCAGTGACGGTCAAGTTCAAGTCATTTGAGATAAATATGCGGTGTTGTAGCTTATGTGGCCGCATGCGGAAATATCTGAGTGTGTTTTAGAGCTGCAGAAAAGAGTAAAAAAAAGGAGAAAAGCGAGCCAGCCCTTCCGAGCTCCTATCCAGCCTGCCTGACTAATCCCTGGTGTTTGGGATTGAAACAGAGAACCTTGAAGGGTTACAGAGATTTTGTCGGGGGGCCGGTAAGCCTATTAGCACTCGTGCGAGAAGGCCGTAAAAAGCGAGGAGGAAAATGGAGGAGGAAAGTGGAAGAGGAAAAAAGAAAAGAGGGGGAATTTTCTGCCACGCTGAAGAAAAGTTTGAGTTCCCCCT
>JAZHYW010013917.1:0-112387 GCA_037355805.1 Ixodes ricinus | reverse complement strand
AGCCTATTGACGTCCGTTATTATCTTTGCATTCAAAACGCTGCCGTCATTAGGCCGTAATCTGGGGCACGCGTAAGAAAAAGAAATGTTCAGCGCCTGCGAAGCGGAAATATTGCTCATATACCTGTGTCGAAGAAAATCAATCACACACGGCAACTGAGGTAATGCTTACTTACTATGGGTGACAGGGCTGCCAATCCTGCGATCGTCGTCTGCTGTTAGAGCAGCGTGAATTCAAATAATCCTCCTCTGCTCACTGCGCCTATTCCCGACATCGGCACAAACGTAGACCGTCTGGGGCTTTTTTACACTCAATTCCGTCTACCTTTTGCTACAACGACGTTTCACGCGTCACCAAAGGTCAACGGCGAAGGGTTGCGCACTGCACATAAATGCAGTGGCGCTGCGACAGAAAGCGCCAAGATTGTGGATTCGGATTGAGCGGAGGCACGAGCTGGAGAAAGGCAGGAAGGAAATTTGGAAGCTGCCACTTTGATCTGGGCTTTGTTAGACGGAGGTCGTGGTTGATTCCACAGATTGCTGAGAACATGGAGCGCTCTGCACAGAGCACGCGCGTCCCCGATTTTATGGAACGAGCGGTTTCTTGTCTGATCTTTGCTAGTTCTGTTTGGCGGCTGAGATTGGGAGACATTCGCCTACTGTCAACTCTCCATTTCTGCAGGGATGTTTGCACGTTACTTCAGTTATCGTGGAAAACAGCCGTGTGAACAATTTCACCTGAGATTACGCAATAAAATAAGGTAGATAGTGTTTTTTTCAATGGGTTATGAGCTATTACATGAGTGGCCTGACATTACTTTATTATTATATTAATATTGGTCAGAGAGACTTAAAGAATTTTGATGAAACATCAACATGGTGGCACCAAATACAGAATGGCCGAGCTAAATAGTTATTTTTGTTCACTTAAAATTTAAAATAAACACTAAAAGTTAGCCCTGCAGGATCTCATTATACGGTCGCTGCAGATGGTTTGCTCTGCTGTTTCGTCTGTTTACAATGTGATGAATGGTTGTGCGTGGCGAGCTGGTGTCAGTTATATATAATGATTGAAAACGCACGTTATGTCTGAAACTCGCAGCTTGGGTGGAAAAAAGGGATTACTACGGTCGTCTTCAGTCTCAGCTAAAAACTTTGGTTGCCTCTACGCCTTGCCTACCTCTGCCGCCACAATGTCTTGTTATAAAACGCAAATAATGGAATAACAATTACTGCATTTCCGCAACAATATGGAGAAAGAAAAAATCTATATTAAACAGGTCTTTCACATCGTGGTTTTCAAACCATTGTGTCCAGGGTTTTCAATAATGTATTGTTTTAGGAGTCATATTGCAGTTAGAGAACATGTATATATACGTTGAGCAGTTTTCAACTTCTTGTGTGAAAAATTGATAATTTGGATATTTCCGTGATCCTGTTTATATGATGGTTTGAATAGTCTGTGAAAATTCGTTGCTATACAGGCATAGCGTATTCTAATGCATTTCAAGGGAAACGTAATAATTCGTTTGCTTTATATCTAAGTTAGATATTCTTACGCAATAGTTCCTTTCTTTATATATTTAGGTTCAAGTGTTATAAAAAACGCAAGAATAGCAAAACTGTTGAAATTGTAAGAATCAAATTTAATATTATTACAGCAGAAGAAATGGCCCCAATGGCTGAGAGTAAAATAGAAACAAACTTCGAGTACTCTCTGCTCTTTTACCTAACATTGACAAAGAGCGCTCTGTTGAACGAAGAAAAGAGTCACAAGGTAGATAGTATCACGAAAAAGCAAAATTGCGCACTGTCGTAAAACCTGCGCCAGCCTTCTTCTTTGAGCAGGGGTATTATCGGTCACAGTTTAACGCGGAATTACCCGGCAGGTTGTGTCTTTGTAAACAAGCCATTTGGAGATGCGGCAAGCTTTGCCCGAATATTACCTGTGTCATGTCTATTCATGCCTTGTGTCTCAGCGATGTTCAGTGACTTGTTACGGGACGAAATCTTCCTATTGGCGTTTCATATTCTATAACAAGTAATGATTGACAACGGTAGCACGTTCGCAAACAAACAAAAATAGTAATCGCTTGCATAACCCTTTGATGAGTTGAAATTGAGCTGAGAACATTGGAATTCATTCGGCAGAAGGAGAGAGCTGCGATATTACGAGCCTTTGAAGCCTCTAAAGGTGGCTCAATTTCTACTTGAACTTGAAACAACACGTCTAGACGGATTTGTTAAATTCACAAGCTAAAGGGATATCTCGTGTGAGGAATTCACCAGACATGACGGTTGGACCGGACTAAATAAATAAAGACGTTGCTTGGGTTGTCATCTACCCCTCAGATTGCCTGTCCATCATGCTAAGACACGGAGCAGCACGATGAGAGAAATCTGTGTTGACACGTCGCATACCCAAGCTAGGCGGCTTCACGCATATATGGATTTCAAGATTTCCGCGTCGTACGATCAATGGGATCACGCCAAGACAGTGTCTACAGACTGTCTGTCTGATGTATTGGCGGGTGGCGCCTGCTTTGTCTATCATCGATTGTCATGCCAGCTTGACGCCACGTGAATTTAGCACGTATTGCTGAGATATAGTTGGTTTTAGGTGTAATGGCTGTTCGCTCCCAAGAACTAAAGCTACGGCGGCGCATGCGCGCCGAAAACGCCTAGGCGAGACATCGGTCTATTCACTATTGCTGACACGGCAATTGCACCATCTTCCAGCCCATCCTTCATTGCCACCCGAAACAAATTTTGGGTGTCATCGTTACAGTTAGTGGTTCGTTTGCAAGGTTAACGTTGAAGAATTCAAATACCAGTTCCAGTTCTCCTTGCCATGAAACAACCCTAAAGAAATCGCCAAAGTCAGAGTGGTCCGGCGCATATTTCATGATCTGATGAAATACATTTCAAGCAAAGACGCAGGTTTCAAATTGTACTGTGCTGCGACTATCAAAATGAGCGACGTCTTCTGAAAGGAGGCTCTACCAAGGCAGGAAGCCATGCATATTCTCTGTGTGTGATGTAGTCTTTCCAAGTCAGCTGTCTGATTTAGTACTCTCAAATATCCCGGTTCATCTGCAATGGTTCGTTTTCGAGTTTTATTGTTCTTCGAGGGTGTTGGCTTTTCGGCCAAATTCTGAGAATCTGAGTTTATCTTTTCATTCTGAACATCTGAAATTGGAGCCTATTCGAGCAGTTTTATTAAAAATGACAACAATATCTGTAACGGGTATTGACAAAAACAAACAAAAAAACGTCATTGTATCACTATCATTTATTTCAGATGTATTTGGTGTTATTACTGGCACATTAATCTAAACTTGAGCAACAAAGCGTTGCTCATACAGCTGTTTCGATATGTCGGTTACTTTTAAAAATCACAATAGATTTTCGAGGTGGTCACTGGAAAGTTGTATTCATTCCCATACACTATCAAATCTATTGAGTAGGCCGCGCGAGGTGGGTGGTAAAAGGATAGTTAAAGAAACTTCTTCATTTCATTACCATAGCTTCATGCCCTCTAGCCACTGTTACAAAACACAACTTTCCCACAAACAAATGATCCAAACTCAACACATAGATGAAATTGCAGATTCCCAAACTTCTGTATCGATGTACTGTTGTTCTCATTGGCCGAGTTCATGGTAGATGTTTTCAGACTCATTGACTTTACATGCTGATCAGCTAATTGTAAAATAATTTCCTTGTTTGCTGCGTGCCTAAATTGAAATTTCGGAGTTTGCTTCCGAATAAATCCGAATTGACGAATACATGCTGGATATTCAGATTTTAACTGAAAAACATTGAACCCTTAAATACGGAGTTTTGTAAATACATACTTTGCACCTAGGGTGTCAGTGAGAGACCCGGCAGTGTTAATTTTGTTTACATATGCTTGCCCATTATCTGACTTTAGTATTTACAGAGTCGATTACTGTTAGTGAATATGTTCGTTTGTCCAAAATCACAAGATTGCTCATCACACCTGAAGTGTTAATCTGAAATAATTATTCGAGTGGTACAATTTGGTACTTAGGGTTGGGAGTCGATTAAATTTTAGGCCTGATACTGCCAATTTTTAATCGATTAATTAATCGATTAATCGGTTTCATTTTATAACATATTAGTACATCGTACTTGCCTTGAAGACTCTATTTTACTTGTATGGTGGCGCTCGATGATGATCATATAAATTGTCCTTAAAAACTACTAAATGAGTTTTCGCTTGCACGTATACTTGTTCCCCGATTATTGGCCGCCATTTAGTGAGTGCACAACTGCGCCCACGTCATGATTAGATTCGCATATTTTGAGCTGAGTCATAATATTGTGCCATGTTACCTGACCAAGCAACATTACGGTGAGGGTGGAAAGTGTTTTCCGTGATTTCGTGATAACGCCAGAGTACTGGAGATACGCGGTTAGTGTCGTTTCTTTGAAGCGTGCGTTTACAGAGCTAGTCTATCTTAGTTCAAGCATCTGGTTGTTTAGCTTTCCAGTTGCACTTCTGTTTGGGTAGGTCGTCTAGACAGTGCAAGTTCACCGACATCTTGGGTACTACTAAAAATACAATGGTTGGAAATATTGACAGATTTAGGCCTAAATGATGATCACCGCAATAAGCCTCAGTACATTTCCTAATAATATTTTGCCGTGGACATACGTTGGTGCGCGCAGGTAGCCCGTTTATAGCCAAGACGATGCATCATCATTTTAGCCGCAGAAAAGATATTTCGCTGAGTTTCAATATGACAATACGTTGACAAGATAACATTTTTAGCATAATTACCGGCATTATAAGAGGCTTCAGTATCATTATTAAGCAGAAAAAGGGTGATGTTGCCAGGGTTCGTAAATGATGGAGAAGAGTTTTCGGGATCGGGGCAGGCCAAAGGGCGTTTTGGGAACGGGTTGAATGGGAATGAATGAGTCACAGATCAACGGGGCATGGCTTTAGGTAAGGGTCAGTGTGAATGTGTTGGCTACACTGTTAGTTGCGAGTTACATTATACTAGAGGCAAATGCCTCAAATGTTTGGTGCAGATGAGGGGGTCAACGGGGATTTCAAAATATTGCCTATCTTCATTCTGATAGCATTGTAGAAGCTCGTCGAGAGAGATTAGAGCTTTCCTCCGCCTCTCCAAAGGCTATTGGCCCTCTTCGGCTGTCTTCGGGATGCAAAAAGGCGGCTCGGCATCTCAGCCACTACCATTGAGTAGGAATTTGAGTCTGATTATCTGTGGATGTTTGATCAGCCGACTCAGCCGAGCACAACGCCACAATGCGGCACGCCGCCGCGCATATGAAAGATTGAACATTCATCTGCGAATTCATCATTGAAGGGTACTGGTCAAGAGGCGGATCAGAGGGCAAAGGAAAATCATCCTGCCGTGCTGAAGCAAACCTCTGGCGGCAACGACATGCGGCGCCATTCCATTGAGCGACTAAACTGTTCTCAAAGATGGCGCGGTGTCATGCTTGTTGGGGACGCCGTCGTCTCCTTTCGACGATAATAGATCGCAGTGAGGCATCAAATTACTAAAGAGTTCCTCCATTTGATGCGCATTCAGTATTCGGATCTTCAGATTCGCTGATCTCGTCTCTCTGCCCATTAAGAAATCTGCGGCCGCTTCAGGTTTTCCGTTACATGTTTCATATGTCACTTTCCATTCTCTGAAGACATCGCCATGGTGAAGTCGCGGAGCGCAGCGCGTTTAGATTAATCTACTCATGAAACGCGTTTAAGCAGATTTTGTTTAATAGTTTGCAGTAACAGATCTGTTTATTCAGCGAAAGGATAGCGACAGATAAACATGTCTTCTTAAATGTAAGTAAATATGAATCGGGTAGGCTATTCGTTGTTACAGATGAGTTGTTACCAATGCACTACGCTTCATCATCTGGTTTTCATTGCCACGATACATTTTTTAAAATGCATACTACTGAAGGTAATCACTCATACCTTGAACATCGCCTGTTACTTGCCGGTGGCGGAGCCAGAATCTCGTTTTCTGATCGACGAATATCTTTAATGGCTCTCAAATGAAATTATCAGAAGGTTCGCGAATATTGCTTCAAATTTTCAGCATTTAAGTCTGGGGTTAAAGCGAGTGAAACATACAATACTTGTTAAATGCTTAGAAATTCAGTTCCAGTCACTAAAGAATACTTTCGCATTTACAGGGCTAGAAATAAAAAGGTAGTGACAGACATTGTGACGCTGTGCTTTTTGCGCTAATTAATTGACTAATCAATTACTACAGTATTGGCTGATTGGCTGGGGAAATCGATACAGTGGGCCGATCGCCAGGTTGTTTTGCATATTTAAGCCAGTTGGTTCATTGTTGCCGTAAAACATTGTTGTCAATGTTGCGCGTTGATTTGCTGCACCACCGTCTTACCCATCTTAGGGCAGCGTTACTTTTAGAGGATGGATCTCGTTGCCTTGTCCTTGGGATGCCTATAAATCTTTGTTATTTGATTTCTGTAGTGCTTCGTTGTCAGTGCATGTAGTTGCTATTTGCCTTGACTCGGGGGTACTCGCGTTTATTTGTTACCCGAATAGTCATCGTTATATTAACGTCAGGCGATATTGTCGCAGACGGTAGGTCGAGAGAGTAACAACAAACACAGATAGCATCTATTTCGAGGGGAACAAATAAAATCAAATGTTTCGACGACTGATCACATGTTACTTTCAAAACGATAATGACTACTTCCATGTTCTCCTCTACATACCTGATATCATCGGGACGTCTAATCGCTCATTTTAATTTTGCTGTTCCGATATGCGCCTCAACGCTCGATTGTTCTCCCGATGTTATGCCGAAGGTAGTGTCGCTTTGAGATTATCGTCGCTGGGTATATTCTGGGAGCGGATTTGCAGAAGATATCTCGTCTTCATTTATCTTACTTTACCTGTAGAGATTCTGACTTGTTGGATATGCAGCCAGCGAATCCTCACCGCGTTCCTCAGCAAATTTCGGGCGCGGGATTATGTCTTGCAAACAGTCTGTCGCAAATTCCCGGCTTTATTCGAATCTCAAGTGCAACATTGTTGCCAGTCGCCCTCTTTAGAGAGACACGGCTGGAATCGAGGGGGGGGGCGAAGGAGCAGTTGAGGCTGCTGCCTACCGTAGATGACGCCACATCGCCACATGCTCGGCCCGGTCGTTTGCGTTCATATGCACCCTGAAAAGATGCCTATCTAGGCTCTTCTATAGGAAAAATTCGTGAAGCCACACGGTAGCATCGACTAAGCCTAAAAGTACATTAGGAGAAAGTTTCCGAGTTCTTCTATGCAGCGCCAAATTTACTACATATCTGGATCCGGCTTGGAGACACCCCATTGAACACCGTTCTGCTCTACCATTCGAATGTAAGTTTTACGAGAGATCCAAATGACATTAGAATCTTACGTTTCCAAATGTCCGCCTCTGCGCCTGCTGCACAAATTGACAACGCAAAAGCTAAACAAGCAAGTGAAGATGACAAAATTCACCTTGCTGATAGGATTTTGGCCTTCCAGTCGGTGCCTGGCGCTGGGGAAGTTGTTAGGTCATTCATTACGGTACCCATGTCAAAGGTGTTTCGAGGTAATGGCCATTATTTTCTTAGATTAATCAAAGTGGCATCCTGTACCAGAATGGATGAATGATAGATGCTCTTCGTTGCATGTTGTTCGTCGTGTCGGACGATGTTCTAGTAGACATTACAGTCAAACTATGTGGGCCTTTGCCTGAACACTTTATAGCCGTAGTATTCACGTGCTTATCAGGCTTGCATTAGATAAAGGAAATCGTCATGATAAGGTTGACACCGACTGAAATTTTCATTATCTTTTTAATGATATTGGGGGCATACTGAAATCTGTATTTATGGCAATTAGAATTGTAGCAGTTGCATTCATAATATTTAGAAAAATGTAAATTCGGTTTGAAATACTACTGGATACATTTTCCGTTTTTAATCACCTGATTTCAAGATGCCGTGCAAAAAGTGTCCCTGTCTACAGTAATGTTTAAAGAATATTCAGGAAATCATCACATAGTCTTCTGATGTGCCTAAAAAATTTCCTCACCGCGGACACGCTGCCGAGATAGTGACGACAGGGATTGAAAGGGATTACGCGTTTTTTTCACTGTCATTGTAGGCAGAGCTTGCGCTTTTGCGCGCAAATTTTTAAATGAGCTGAATGATTTTTTATTTAACGATATCTTCATAAATTTTAACAAACGATTTCATTCGACCTCTAATTGTAATTGTTGATTGCAACGTAATTGCAACACGAGCTATAAAACAAATAATAAAAAGTTAATTCAAATAGTTTAGTTAACTAAGAATTTCGCGTGGCCCGTATTTATCAGGCTCGGCAGACATTAGACGATAAAATACGGGCCACACGGGAAGTTCGCTAGTTAACTAAACTATTTGAATTAACTTTTTAATTATTTGTTTTATGGCTCATGTTGCAATTGCAGTATTGTCAACAATTACAATTAGAGGTCAAACAAATTGAAATCATTTGTTAAAATTTTATATTTCTACGATATCGTCCAAATTTCACGCATTTCAGCTCGATTTAAAAATTGCGCGCAAAAGAAGCGCCGCAAGCTCTGCCCACAATGACAATTGAAAAAGCGACGTAGTCCTTTCAATCGTGTCGTCACTATCTCGGCAGCGTGTCCTTGGTGAGAGTACGCAGACGTCGCAAGAGAACTATGTGACTGATTTCACAAGGCTATTCTTCTAAACGTTACTGTAGACAGGACTTGCGGCGCTCTTTTGCGCGGCATCTTGAAATCGGGCTAAAAAACGGGAAAATGTATCAATTATTATTTCAAAACCAATTACATTTTCTAAATATCATAATTGGTCTAGCCTTTAATTCTAATTGCCATAAATACTGGAATTTCAACATGCCCCCTAACCAATCATTAAAAAGATAATGAAAGAATTTCAGTCGATTGGTCAGCTTATCATGACGATTATTCCCTTATCTAATGTCCTCCAAGCCTGATAAATACACGGTGAAGACGGCACTCATATAACTCTCACCCCCATTTATAAAAAAGAAATGTTCGAATTAACATCAAAGACCCCATATATAGTTAGTTTGACTTTATGATGTCTGCACCGCCTTTTAGAAACATCGACATCCATTACGCACGACGAACAACATAGCCTTTGAGCGAAGAGCATCTAACAGTTCATCCATTCTGTTACAGGATGCCACTTTTAACACCAGAATAGTCCCACCAGTTAGCGTCGTAAGAAAATAATATTGCAGCTACCTCAGAGGCTTATAGGGCACCTTTGACGTAAGACTCTTTCTCATGTAGATGACCTAATATAACTTCCCCAAAAATATACGACACCGACTGGAAGGCCAAAATCCTCGCAGCAAGATAATTACAGTCGCTAAATCACGCTTGTTTAACTTTTGCGTTGTCAGTATTACGCGCAAGCGGAGAAACAGATTCCATAGTCGCACATTTAAACAACTAGGTTCTAATGTCAGCCGGATCGACCCTCGGCAAAACTTACATTCGAATAATTATGAAAGAAAGCAGAACAAGGGTTGTTTAAATGCAGGGTGTCTCAAGCGGACCTTCAGGTGTAAAACGAGCCGGAAAATTTGGCGCCTGCACATAGAAAACTCAAACTTTCTCCTAATGTGCACAGAGCGGGTCGGTCTTACCGTGTGAAATTTCACGGAGTAGTCTTTTCCTATAGAAAAAACCTAGAGCAAACATCTTTTCAGGGTGCACATATAGGCGCCTTCGCAAACGACCGAGTTACCGACGCTATTAACGTGTGGCGTCATCTACCGATAGGCGTAGCACTCAACTGCTCAGCTTCGCCCCCCCCCCCCCCCTCCCGATTCCAATCTCAACCACGTGTCTCTGCAAAGAGGGCGACTTGTGAAACTCTCAAAGCAAATAACGCCCCTAGAAAAGATGGGAAACAAATGTTTACGCCACGGGGGTTCGAATAAAAGCCGAAGGTGATTGCGACAGACTGTTTGCAAGACCTGTCAAAGCGCCCAGAGTTTGCTGAAGTCGCGGTACTTGAGGAGAGTTCGCTGCTTCAAACACACATACACTCGCGCGCGCAGTGACGCAAGTCAGAATCTCTAGACGAGTAAGGGAATAAAAAATAAGATAAATGAAGACGGTCATCTTCGATGTCTAAATCCCGCTCCAAATATACCCAGCGACGATGGCATCTCAAAGCGACCTTGCCTTCGAGCACTCAACATCTCTCAGGGGAGGCTGTCAACGTTGAGCATATCAGGGTACCAAACAAAACAAAAAATTAAATGAAGAACTTGGGTAGGCGGTCTACGACTTCGCGGAGGAACTATATCAGGTGTAAGCCAAGAGAACATAGAGGTGTAGTGCGGCTCATCGGTTTTGAGTAGCATGAATCGGCTGGAGTCGGTCTGGCAGAAAAAGCAAAGGTGAAACATTTTGTTTTCGTTTATGTTTTTTTTGTGTTCCTTTTTCAAATAAGGATGCTTCTGTGTTTGTTTGTTTATATATAAACCCATGATTCCTACCGTCTCCTCCAGTGCGTTGGCCTATCGTTCCCTGACGTGTTATATAACGATATTTATTTGGGTGACAAATAAACGCGAGAGTAAACACCCCCGAGTCAAGACTTGACAAGCTCTTAGCCACATACACTGACAGCTCAACGAAAAGCACACACAGAAGCCAAATAACAAAAAGATTTATAAAAAACAAACAGATTCCAAATGGCACAAGGACCAAGGCAACAGGGATGATACAATCCGCTCTCTAAAGTGAAGTTTAGCTGCCCTAAGATGGATACTTGGGCCAGTTGGATTATAGCTATCGAAAAACAGCACCGAAGAACATTGACAACTTTGAACACTAACGAAGTTTTGGCGATGTTATCTTTAGCTGTGAACCAACTGGCCCAAATAACCACCTTACTGCAGCATTCCATTATACACTGTATATCGTTTCCCCATACATCGAAGCGTAGCCAATACTGTAGTAGTGATTAGTCAATTAATTAGCACCAAAAACGCAACGTCACTGTGTCTGTCATTTTTCTGTGTTTTGTTTTCTTCTTTATTTCTAGCCTAACCAAATGCAGAAAGTGTTCTTTGAGGTGACGGATTTAGTTTCTAAGCGTTTGTATAAGTGTGTATGTTTCACTCGCTTTAACCCCAGACCAAACTGAAGAAATTTGAAACAATATTCACGAATGTATATAGACCTTCTGATATTTTCATGTGGGGCATTAAAAAGATATTCGTCAGTCAGGAAAACGAAGTTACTGAAAGTAAGTGAGCACCGTTAGCCCCTCAGTAAGTAACAAACTACGCTTTCTGCGTGTTTCAAGAATGAGTGGGTTACTTTTCTTCAATTGTGATGCATTACGTTTTAAATTGGACTATCTGGTGGCTGATGTAAAGCCAGAAATGATAAGCGTAAAAAAATAATTCAATGTGCTTGCTTCATCATGTAACAAGGAATAGCCTACCCGTTCGCAACACTTACATTTAAGAAGGTATGTTATCTATCACTATATCCTTTCACTAGTCGTTCCTTGAATCTGTTACTTGCAAACTAGCGGAAATTATAGTTAAACAAAAAATCAGCTTAAAAACGCGTTTCGCGAATTTCGGAGTTAATTATCTAAACGCGCAGCTTCACGACTTCACCGTATAAGGCGATAGTGGTCGGCAGGGGTGAAGGAGTGAGAAGTGACATAAGCCTGGCGACATGGGGAAACATGCCATAACAAGAAAAAAGCCCAAAGGAGATAATTTTTTTAAGAGATTTCTTGGAGGGGGGGGGGGGGGGGCAGATCAGCGAATCTGAGAATCCGAATGCGAGTGCCGCATCAAAGGAGCTCAGATTGATGAGGAACTCTTTGAGTAATTTGATGCCTCACTGCGATCTAGATACATCACAGTCCAAGGGGCAATCTTGTGCGTCCCAAAGCAAGCATGACGCACCGCCATCTTTGAAGCAGTTTGAGTCACGTTTCCAATAGATGGCGCCACACACGTGAATAAGATGTACCCGCCGAAGAGGGGGAAAAGGGGGTTTGCTCAACACGGCTCGGGGATGATTTTTCTAGCTGCCCTCCTGATCCATCTCTTATGACCCGATACCCTTCAATCTTTTGACGAGTGGATTCACGAATGAATGTAATAAAAATCGTTCAATCTTTCATATGCGCGGCGGCGTGCACGGCCAAGCCGGCGTTTGATACTTCGACAACTCTAGTCGGCTACAAGTCAAGAAGCTAAGAGAAGCCTCTCCCACAAGCCTGAAGCGCCCGTTTCAAATTCCTAAAAAAATAGTTCGCTGTAAACGCCCCTTGTTCCGCTTCAATGAATAGATATTGGCTACAGAGAGATGCCAACTTGTCTCCGACCCCCGCTTTTTAAGAATGCGACCCCTGTATTCATCAAGGTAGCAATTTATCGAAGAGGGAACCGAGCCCCTGATAGTAGCCTTTGTATCCATCGGAGGGGGAACCTAACCCCGAAAATCGTATTTGTTTCCATCGGAGGAGGAAAACTCTAATCTCCCTCTCGTGGCTTCCACAATGCTAAGTCAAAATCGAAAGATAAGGCAAATATTTACAGGAAGGCAAGACCCTCCTCCGCGTTGGCCGCGACGTCACGGAAAACGATGGGACGCTATTGGATGCGGAGGTGGCGGAGGGATATATGAATCCCTTTGAGGGGCATTTGCCGCTACTTTCTTCGTCCTGTAACTTACTATAATGTAACTTTTTTTTCCTGAAGCTGCGGACACGCTGCCAATACGGGTGTAGCCCGAAACTACCCATTCCCGTTTTAACCCATGCCGTTTTGACCCTTACCCAAAACGACATTGCCCGTTTGAACCTGTCCCGTTTCGACCCATTCCTGAAACGACCTTATTGTTTGAACCTGTCCGGTTTCGACCCATTCCCGAATCGCCCGTGCCATTTGAACCTGTCCCGTTTCAACCCGTTCCCGAAACGCCCTTTTTATTTGAACCCGTAGCCGAAACACCCTTTACGATTGAGCCCGTCCCGTTTGACCCCAAAGGTATAAAGCCCCACAGATCTCAACCTCTTCGCGAAATGTCTCCATCGTTCGAACCTGGCTTGCGCACCTTTTCTGCTTAATAATATGTCCCGAAATGATGTTAATGCAATAATGCAAAGGTGCAGGCGAGCTATTTAGTTATGCTAAAAAAATGTTGCTTGTCAACGTATTATTAAAATATACAACGCTTTCAGACAGGCTTCAACGAAATATATTTCTACGTGAACAACCTAAAATGTTTCTTTCGAGATGGTCCCCAAAATGTGTAACTATAAAACGGACTACCTACACTACCCGACACCTTTACCGCCAACACGATGTTCACGACTTTTCGAATTTTACTTCGAAATGGTATTAGAAGTGTACTAGGGCTGGGCAATTGATCGATTAACCTTCCGATTAATCGATTAAGGCTTTAATCGCGATCAATTTTTTAACCGGTTAATCGGTTTTTTAATCGGTACCCAAAAAGATGTCGATTGGACGCACGCACGGCTCTATCCTGGACGACCTGCCCAAACTAGAAGTTCGCAGCTGGAGCAAAAATATGTGAGTCTTTGATTCGTTGAACTAGTGCCACTAAATAAGCTACGCTTCAAAGAAACGACACTTGGCCATATTGTGTCTTAAAATCATGGTTTCCAGTTATCTGAAGCTTTATCTGAAATCACAGGAAACGCTTTTCCGCCCTCCGCAAATGTTTAAACAGTTCGCGACAGAGCAAAGCAATATTGCGTGACCTTCCGAACACCGAAATCTAATGCTGAGGAAGTCGCATTTTGAATCATGACGATCGGCAGTTGCGTCTGCTCTGCATACGAGCCAAAATGGCGGCGCCCACAACAATGTCGGGGAACGGAAGTGCCGATACCCCAAGCGAAGCTCATTTAGTAGTTTTAGGTTGAACTATATGATCATCAATTGTTAAAGTCCTTTGCGCCGTGTACCAGAGAGTAAAATAAGTCTTCAAAGGCAAGACGAGTTGTTGCATTCTTTTTAATATATTATAAAAATCAACGAAACCGATTAATCGATTAATTAATCGATTAAAGGGTGGCGATTAATCGGGCTAAAATTTTTAATCGACTCCCAGCCCTAGAAGGTACCAAATTGTACCACTCGGGCTAGTGGCCCAGATTAACACTTTCGAAGACACCAATAATATTGATGGCAGTCTTGTGATTTTTGAGACAAACAGCGAAAACCAACAATCGCATATTCGCGCTAACAGTGTCGAACTCTGTAAAATACTAAAGTCAGAATAATGTAGGCAAGCACTATGAATAAGCAAAAATTAGCTTTACCTTGAGTTTTTATATCGCGACGCCATTTCTAGGTTACCCAAAGCCTTTGCGTACGTTGTTCTAAAACTTCCGTATTTTAAGGGTTCCGTGTTTTCGGATAAATCTGAATAACTCCGAAGAATACCCGCCGGTAACATTTTCGTCAATTCGGATTTATTCGATAAACTCCGAATTTCAATGTGCCGATCCCCCCCCCCCCCAAACACACACATACAAACAGAAGTATTTTACAATTAATGGTTTGATCAGCGCGTAAAGTCAATGGTCCTGAGAAAACGCCACCACCATTATGTTTGAAATTTCGGCCAGGACAACAGGTCCATCATTGCACTTTGGGGTCACGACGAAAGTCACCGTTTATGTTGTCCAGTTTGGGTCATTTTGTTTGTGCTTTAGAGGAAGGAGAGGTTGTGTTTTTGTAACAGTGAAAGCTATGGACCTTAGAGGCATGAAAGCTATGAACAATAAAGTGGGGAAGAGGGCAGTTGAAGTTTCTTTAATATATCCTTTACCACTCTACCTCGCGCGGCCGCGCGGTAGGTTGATGGAATGGTATGGAATGAATACAAGCTTTCCAGTGACTACCTCGAAGAGTGTATTGATTTTAAAGTATCGACACTTATCGAAGCAACAACGTGTGTGCAACCTTTGTTGTAGGACAGATTAGTATTGCCAGTAGTAATGGCACCAACGCCAAATACATCTGAAGTAAATATTAATTGATACAATGACGTTGTTTTTTTTGTCAGCACACGTTTACACACAGATATTATTTATTCATTTTTAATAAGAAACACTGCCTAATTAAACTCCAAATTTCGGAGCATTGGAAATGTAAAAAAAAATAAACTCAGAATTACTCAGAATTTTCGGCGAAAAATAAGCTCCGGAAAACACCCTCCGAATTCGAAGAACAATAAACTCCGAAAACACGGAACCGTACCTATAGTGAACGGGATATTTTGAAGAAGTACTAAATCAGACAGCTTGACAGGCATATGATTACGACTTCATTTTATTACGAGTTCAAAGACCCGCACACACAGAAAAAAATATCATAAACCACAAAATTCTGTCGCCTTGGTTGAGGAAGTCGAGCAGGAACTTCGCGCCATCAGAAAGGCGTCACTTCGATTTTGATAGTCGCGGCTTTCCCCTGGCCCACACGGCACCACCATTTGCAAGCTGCCGCAGAGATCTTTGCTCAAGGCCTCATGCTATTTGATCAGATCGATGAAGCTGTAAATGTTTCGGTGAGCCCTCCCTGACACAGCGTTTCTTTTAAGTTTGTTTCGGGAGAGGAAGAAGTCAGGTGAGCAAGGAGAACAGTCAGTGGACATTTGAACTTAATCAACTGTTAACGAACAATACAAACGAACCGACCCAACTGGTAACGAACGATGGCCAACGCAGGAAGTTTGTTTCGGGATTGAGCGAAATGGGAAAGGATGAAACGAGAAGGTCGTTTTGAGCCGTGTCGAAGCGGAAGGCACAGTTAGGAAGGTTGAATAGACCGATCTCACTAAGCGTTCGGCGCATGCGTGACGCCGCCATAACTTTAGTTCTTAGGAGGCAGACGGCCGGCGCATGAGGGTCGTGCTTTCTCGTGCGCAGTGCTCAAGCGAGGTTGTCGTACGCAAAAGACCTAAAGTTCCCTCGATGCATTGCGGCAGCGGTGGCGTCGTCAAACTGGCTGGTGAGATCGGTCTACTGGAAATAGGTCGAAACGGGCACCACCCGCCAATACATCAAACAAAAGACAGTCTGTAGACACTGTCTTAAGCGTGTTTCCTTCCTTGTTTGGCGGTCCTGTCCCATTGGTCGTACGACACTGTCAGCGGACACTTTCGAAGTATCCATATATGCGTGAAGCAGACCCGCCTAATTTGAACATGCCTGAGGCGTGTCAGCACAGATTTCTCTCATCGTGCCTGCAGAGAAACTCCGTGTCTTTAGCATGATGGACGAGCAGTGTGACTGGGGTTTTACGAGAGTGACAACGAAAGCAGCTTGTCACACTGGAAAGAGGTCTTTATTTTTGTTTGGATACATTCCAACCGTTTCATGATCTCTGATTGGATTCCTCCACCTTTGAGATATCCACTTGCTTTAATGAATTTAATAAATCCGTCTCGGCGTTGGGTACTAGAGATTGAATTACAGTTTCAAGTTCAAAGTAGAAGAAATGAAGCTACCTTTTTAAGACAGGCGAAAAAAAAAACTCGCTTTATCGCAACTCCTTTTTCCTTCCCTTCTTTGCCCGCGAGCCATAGATTCTAATGTTCTCAAGCTCAATTTCCACTTCAATAAAAAAAAAAATGTTTATGCAAAATGGAATGCAAACAAATTTCGAAACCTATTGATTACTATTTTTGTTTTGTTTTAAGAACGACTTCGCCGGCATGGAAGGAGTGTGACATTGTTTGTTATAAATCAAGTGAAACATAATAGGAGAATTCGTCCATGCAACAGAATCGCGAACATCGCTTGAGGCAAAACTGTGAACCAAAAATATTTTAGAGTGTGCCTTCTCTTTTTGTCCGAGTCTGAAAAGCTTGCCTTGCATCTCCAAGTGTGACTACAAAGGCTACAATATAACCGGGTGTAATTCCCGCGTTATAAACTGTGGCCATTAATGCACCTTCCCCCCCCCCTTTCTCAAAAAAAAAAGAAAGAAGTAAATGCTGGCGCAGGTTTTGCGACAGTGTGCACCATCACCGCAATTTACGTTTTGCTTTTCGATGGAGCCTGCTACACACTTGTGACTCTTTTCTTCGTTCCTTTGAGGTATCACTTCTTTTAGTTCACTGTTTTCTTTGTCAAAATTATATTTAAGTGAAAAAATAAAACAAATTACTCAAAGTTTCGTTACAATTTTACTCTCAGCCATTTAGGTTGTTTCTTCTGCTGGTACATGTGAATATAAATTTGATTCTTACAATTTTCAACAGTTTCTTATATATTCTTGCGTTTTACAATGCGATAAATCAACTTTTCTTGCACCAATTTCAATACGTAAATTCTCAAAAGGGACTTGGTTAAATTAGGAGCGCGCAACTAGATATAAAGCAAACAGATTATTACATAACTGTTTTTCCCTTGAAATGCATTAGGATACGCTATGCCTTAAACATAGCAACACCAATTTACACGAATATTCTAAACCATCGTATAAACGGGATCACGGAAACTAATACAATTCCAAATTGTCCAGCAAAGAAAATTTTTCCCAAAGAAAGCACAAAAAGAGTTTGAAAAGCGCATGATCGATACTCCAGCAGTATACTATGTCTGCTCTGGCATGATTTCTCTAACGCAATATGACTCTAAAACAGCCCACATTGTACATAATGATTGAAAACCTGAGACTGTGGTTTGAAAAACCACAGAGTGGTTTGAAAAACCACAGCTTGTGTTTCTGTTTGTATAAGGTTTTTTTCTTTTAATATATTGTTTGCGGTCTGGTGAATTGTTATTCCGGTGTCTATTTGCGTTTTTGTGGTTCAGTGATCAACCGTTTGGTGGTGGCGACGTTCGACGTCCGGGGAGGTGTAGATAAGGCGTAGAGGCAATAAAGTTTTTAGCTGAGTTTGAGACGTTGTGTGTCCCTTTTTTTTCCTACTTCACGAGTTTCCGTTTTTCAAGCTACAGTCTTACGTTTTTCAATCATTATGTATAACTGACACCAGCTCGCCTGCACTTTAACCGTTTTTTCATCCACATTGTATGTACAAACTGGAATAAGTATGCGAAACAAACCGCAGTTAAACATGCATATATTAAGTCTTACTAAAATGCAGAATGCTTTCAGGTGTTTATTTTTTTAATTTTAAGTGAACAAAAATAAATGAAGATTTTGATGTTGACGCTCGACCGTGTGCAGCAATCATCGAGTTGCTTTTCCTGTTGATGTTTCCAGCCCAAAATTAGCAGGATATATACGGTAATATTGTATGATAATAAAAGTAATGTCAGGCAGCTCATGTAATATGCGCCCGTAATAAAAGTAAAAAAAAACACTTAATCTACCTTATTTTTTATTGCAAGTAACAAATTACTTATTCAGATTGGTGATCACAAAATGTTTGGCTTTTGTTTTCCGGCCAACAGAGTTAACGTGCAAACGAGGACCTCCTGCAGAAATGGAGAGTCGACGGTAAACGAATGTCCCCAATCTCGAAAAACTTGCACCGAAACAGAAGTACTTTAAAAATCAAACAAAACACTCGCGTTCCCGTACCTCGTCGGACAGCGTGCATTGTGCCCTCTTCTGTGCAAACTTCCATATGTTCTCAGCAATCTGGTGGAATCCGACATTACGAAAGTCTCTCACCATCTCCTATCCCGTCCCCTCCGTTACCAAAAGCCTTAGATCAAAACAAGCAGCTTTTCCCAAATTTCCTTCCTACCCTTTCTCCAACTCGAGCGCACTCTCAATCAGATCCCTAATCTTGTCTTTGCTTTCCTATAACTCCGCGCGCCACGCCATTTATGTGCAGTGCACCCAACCACTCGCTCGTTGACCCCACTTTGTTGACGCGTGAAACGTCGTAGTAGCTTCCAAAAAAAACCAGAAAGACTGACAAAAAAAAACAGAGTGAGAGTGTAAAAAAAAATATAGACCGAGAGTGCATACGTTTGTGCCAACGATGTCGGGTCATAAAACGGGCACGATAGGGAGGGATTGTTTGGGTGGGGGCCACCACCAAGCACGCGCCCTAACAGCGCAGACGACGATCGTAAAGTTGGCAACCCTGTCCGGATCACCCCAAGCTTGGCCCCATAGTAAGAAAGCGTTACCTCAGTTGCCGTTGTTGTGATTGTTTTCTTCGACACTAAACATATGAAGCAATATTTCCGCTTCGCGAATACAGGCAGGTGTTCTGCCTTCCGGGTTGTTTTTTTTTTTTTGTCGCTCCAGTTTTGCTGAACATTTCTTTCTTACGCGTTATGCCTTGAGAAGGCTGTTACTTTATTTACAGGTTACGACCCCATAATGACGGCGTTTTATGAATACCAAAGATGATAACGGACGTCCGATAGGCAGCTGCGTCGGGCATTACAAGCTTGGTGGCGAATATTAAAGGTGTACACAGTCTAGATTTGACTGAGGATAATATGAACATGAAACGTTTGTCGGGCCAACTTTACACGTTTTATTAATTTTGTTTGATAAGTACTGTAAACGACTTAACTTTTGCGATAACCTAATTTTCGCGAATTTCGCGAATTGCCTACGATTCGCGAGAAATAGGTCCCTCGAACGATTCCGGTAAAACGTAAACACTTTGAAATCTATATTGAGATACGACCGCGTCGCGAAAATTAGAACCCGCGAAATATTCAAAAACTTCAGCTTTGATCTAAATCGCGAAATATTGAGCCCGCGAAAAGTAAGTCGTTTACGTTATGCCCCAACGGGTGAGGATAACTGGGTGGTTTCATATGACATCGAACACGAGTGTCGGGGTGGGGAGCTTTGCTTACCCTCAAGAAATTTTATATTATAACCCCATTACCGAAAAAAAATAATAAAAAATTTTTTTCATCAACTGGAGCAAGGCCATTTGCTACATTTAGGCTGCTTAATGTTTGTACCCTTTGTACCCAGTTCTGTCGGCGGTTCTAAAAAGGCGAAAACGAGAACACTCACAGTAGTTGCCTCCGTCATGTTCAAAAAGAAGCGCCAGTGTACGGTACTGGCTGATTTATACCACTGCGCTGTCTATGACAGACGCCCAGTTTTCCTTCTCCTACATTTTACTAGACCGTTCATCATGCACAACAAACTCAAATTAAAAATAAAAGATATTTAGTTTGTACCAGAAGCGTGTAAACGAATCGTATATACGGCACTGATGTCTGGGGAGGGGGGGGGGGCTGGAGGAATGTATGCACAAAGAAAGCATGGCAGACGACGAGCATGCGCCAGAAGCGGCGAGGATGCGGAAGCTTCCTCCCAAAGAAATCCAAACAATACCAACAACAAAATACAAAATACCTCTTCTATATATGTTTATTGCTTTTGTTTTTACTAAAAGCACGAGTTCGACGCGAAAGACACACAAACAATGGAAAGTGCAGGTCGCGGCGTTTCCGTCTCCGATTTGTTGTCCTGTGTTTTTTAGGTGTCCCGATATTTTGACAAAGCACCGAGACAAACTAAGGATGGAGAAGACGGATGGTAATTTAAGTGGTTTACGATAAATCCGGAGTCTAACATGTTCGCCTCACCCCTCCTGCTGTGGTTTGACTCCTGCTCCTCCCCCCTCCCCTCCCTAAAAAGGTCTATGTTACTTATTTTCCCGTTTATATAAATAAATAAAAAATAAATACATAAAAAATATCGAAAACATATAGGAAACGTCGTTGTCTCAAACTTATATTTTGCGTCTCTCTCCCCCTCTCACTCCTATCCGCCATTGCTCAAGGTTTCTTTTCTCCCGATGTGACACACCCACCATAAGCGCGCTTTTTTTTTAGACATTTTACATCGCAATCAATATTACCTGAGAAAACCTAGCTTCTACCTTATAAATAAAGACGGCGAAAAAAAAGCTAGTTCTACGCAGGCAAGTTGGACCCTATACAGTTCGTGGAAACGAAAGTAACATAAATGGATAAAATTCATCTTAGCCACTTCTAGCTGTATGAAAAAAAGGTTTCTCTAGCAAATGTCGAGAAGCGTGAATAAGGTTTTAATTAAATGGAGTTCTCTTTCACTTTCCTCGTGGAAAGAAGCAATAAAATCTATTTATTCGCCCAACTTCGTAAGAGTCATTCAGTCGATTACTCAGGCTTAGGCAGACCTGCTTCCTTTTTTTTGCCTTTTGAATAATAATAATAAGAATGAATATTAATGAAATAAATGAATAAAAATATTATACAATTTCCCAGGAACAACCTTGTGATCTTGGTACGAGGTGTACTGAGTAAACATGTCAGGCATAACAGAGCATAAATCAATAGTCCAGACAACACACAAAGGAACAAACCCTAAAACAAAAATTCACTAAAAATTTACATTAATACGCACAAAGCCACATACACACTATGAGCTCGATGGTACTACCACCACCACCAATCTTTAAAAAGGAAAAAATTAATCCAAAGTTTGGAACTCGGCTGTGAGCACCGCAAGTTATTGCATACAGTTTAAATTTAAGTGATGACCATTAACGTTTTTAGAAACTGCAGTGTATTATTGTTAAATATATCGAGTGTTTAAAAAAAAGAGGAATTATAAGTATGTCCGACTCTGGACACAGGATCGTGTAGGTTAAGTAGACGCCCATAGCAGAACGACGCATTTTGCTTTCTTTTTTCTAAGGGTATTTTTAAGAGTACTCTAGACGTCATATACCGTGCAATCAGTGACGGCGTGGATTAGTTTGTATAAAAATAAGATATCGGCAAGTTATCTACTACGACGAAGGGTAGGTAGTGCCACCCTGCGTTGAACTGGGACAGGGACATCAGTAGTGGTGGGTACAATGCACGCTGAGTAAAGATGTTGAAAAATAAAATGCTCTATTTTCGAGGAATATCTGGCAGAAATGCCATTCCATACTACAACGCGTATTCAAGCTGTGGTCGACACAATGCACTGCAGAGTATAAAAAATATGAAGTTAAAAATATATTACTATAATTGATATTGATAATAATATTAATATTGTTATTAATAAAATAGGTTTACTTTGCGAATAGTTCAAGGCTTTGTATCGGGTCAGTCAAAGCCTGAGTTGGCTTGTATGACTGAAACCCAGCCGCCAGCGAAACACTGGATAATTACCACAATATGATTCAAACAATATACAAGTGTCAGTTACACAAATATAGAAGTTTCACTTCTGTGTTAGATGACACAATATATAAAACAAAAAACACATCGATCTTGAAGGACAAAGAAAAATAATAAAAAGAAAATGCCATTGTACAGTTCAAAGCGTCCACTGGTAAAAGATGAAAGGCAATGTTTGTGCACGTTAGAGTCTCTATACCAGTCTGAGGGCTTGTTTCAGTTTTCTTTTTGAGTCCTACTCGAATATCCTGTTTGATAGACTATTGAAAATGTTTGGCACGTAGAGTCGTCATAGTCTTTTGCCATACATTGTTGACAATCTTGACACTTCAAAACGGGTTGTACGTCTCAGTGATAGAGGTGCAATGTATGGAGTTTTAAAACTGGTACTCCAAAAGTATTTAGTACAACCGTTTTAGTAAAGAAAGATTGACATAAAGGGACATTCAGTTCAGCAGTTCTTTTCTTGTTCTGGTTTTGTGTCAGAGCTGTATTCGATACTTTCAAACATTCCGTAAAACAATGTCAAATTCTTATAACACATCGACGAAGAGCGCACATGCGAATTCATTCTTTTCAAATGCCTAACGCAACTCATGTGTTAATTCTTCAAGCAATGGTTGTGTTGCTATCCCGCTGACAAATCCGTATTGGTTGTCAGATGTTGCCGCGTGCGCAGCTGACAAAATAGGCAGCGCGCTCGTGGCCTAACGGTTGTCGCGCTTGCCTTCCACGCAAAAAGCCAAGGTGCGAAGCCTGTCCGCAGGTACACACTTTTATTGACTCTGTAATGTGATGTTCTGGTAAATTCGAGAACTTTGTTGGTGATCCCAGGATAAAATGTTCTACGCGCCTAACCGTCTACGCCGATTGTTCCAGAAGCCCACGCGTGTACAAAAGGGACTCCGCGTGGCAAGCCCCAGCTAGTCTCGCCCCAACGCTCGATCCTGCTGTCACGTCGACTTCGACGCCCGCGACACTCTGTTGTTATCTTCTATTCCCTTCTTATTTTGGGCAGAAGTTCACCCCATTAAATGTTTATTTATTTCTGCTTATTTATTGCTCTTTTGGTCATGACCCGTTACAATATGATGAAAATTTACAAAGAAACTAAATCATAACTTGGAACAGATTTTTTTAATATCTTACTTATACAAGGTAACACAAAATGGGTCGGTTATTTTCTATCTTCCGCCAATCACTTCCTTTCTAAAGTGGCTAAACCTTTGCATTCTTTAGGATAGGCAATTTTCATCGGCCATAATCAGGGTCGGGTAGTGTCGCGATACAAATGTATCGCGATAGTATTGCAGAAATATATTTCGTATTTGTATTTCTGTATTGCGATACATTTTTTACACCACTATCTGTATTCCAGTATCGAAATACATTTGGAATGTTTCTTTTTATCGCGATACAATCAGGAGGAAATGTATTTCGTTACATTTCTTGAGAAATACTCCTCCCCCCCCCAAAAAAAAAAAAATTAAATAAAACAAGTCCGAACGCTTTTTTTTCACTTGTTAGGGCATCTGCTTTGTCAAGGATATGCTGGGGCATCGCTACTATGCTGACCAAGGTTCCTTCCGATTCTCCATACTATTTTTCTATGCCTACTCTTCTTTCTTCTGAGAAGTGTTGCGTAATCGGGGACTCGAACCAGGGGGAGCGCCTGGAGTGGAGTCAGAGCATCTTCTGTCGCAGGTCCTTAGGTAGGTTGAATGCGTCTGCGTCTGCGCCCATATGGGTACAGCTCAAGGGTACGTCATCAGCCGACGTGAACGTGACCCTGTGCTCTGGTGATCCGAAATTCAGGAAGCAGGACAGACATGGCCTCGCTCTGCCGACCCAGACTTTGTACACCTGCGACTAGTCTCAAGCGCGCTGTTTCTCAGGGAGCTCGCACCTGTGCCGGCAATATCAGGTCAGAATCCACGAGGTCTCTGTTTGGATGATGCTAGGCGAAACTTGAGGACTGCAATCCATGCGTCGGTGGCAAAAAGGACCTTCACAACAGGAATGCCACCACATCTTTTTTTCAACCGTAACAGAAAGTAAGACATGTGTTCCAGGATGCTTAAGGTGGTCCACTATTTTCGAAAATTCCAAATGGCACCTCCTTTACGACCTTCAACGAGATAAACTACAACGAAAGTACGTATTGTCCTTTCAAGGCCACACCTACAGATACAAGAATATCAGTTCATTCCACCGTGACTTCATGTGATCGATGTTAACAGGGGCGTCCTTATGGGACAGGGGCGTGGTGACGTTTTGATGGGATTTAGGGTGACTTAGAATTTATTTAGTGGTCGAAGTCTTTTTGCATCCCTCGTCAGACAGGCAGAATGTCAGGGAAGGGACTGTAGTCAATCCTTGATGGAACGTTTTTTTTGTTTTTTTTTTTGAGCCCGTTGAAAATTTTTCGTCGTCCGAAACCACTACATTCAAGGCAAAGTACCAAGCCTACGGGAAAGTAATTTCGGGATCAAAAACTTCCACTTCAAACTTCAAGCTTCATCTCAGTTGGCGTCTGAAACAAATTTGAAAAATGTATTGCAGTATCAGTATTTTAGTATTTGTATTTCTGCACCCTCTAAAATGTATTCCTGTATTTGTATTTCTAAACACTTTTGCCTCCTTCTAAAATGTATTTCCGATACGTATCACGATACATTTTTACAAATATATTTTAGTATCAGTATTTTAGCTATTATTTTAATGTATCCCATTATTTGTAGTTCCAAATACATTTTTGATTATTTCTGCCCAACTCTGGCCATAACCCTACTGAAAAAAAAACATTTGGCACCTATATGGAAGTAAACGGGTTCATACCGGTAACAGTTTAGCCATACTGGTCACCAGTTTGTCAAAGGGGTCGCCCGTATGGCCTCAAAGGGGTCCCCGTATGAGCCATAACGGCAACCTATTTGGGCGAACAGGTCACTCCTTTGGCAAACGGGTGACTCGTCTGGGCAAATGGGCCACTCGTTTGGGCGAAGTTGTCGCACGTTTGCTCAAACCGCTGACCATGTTGCACAGACAGGTGACCGGTGACCGGCAAGCTGTACTGGTTTAATCAAACGGCTCTCCGGAGCCCGTTAGATATTGAACGTACAGATCGGCGGCATGGGCACGCCTATTTCAGCCGTGGCAGCCTGTTTCCGGAAAGCCAGGAGCGCCGGTTCATCGATTTACAATCGTCCGCATAATGCAAGTAATTATATTTATAATTTAATTGCGCAGATGTTCGCTTAAACTGCAACTGCAATAAGCGAATTGTTTTTTTGTTTTTTTACTTTAACGTGCGATGTTGGCGAGCCGATATTTTTGACAGAACTTTAAAACTTTGGCGTTCTTTGTTACCTCAATTTACTTATTCAGCTCGAATCTCTTCGCAAAACACGCGACCGCGTGAAAGAATATACTTCTAGACTCCGTTTCTCCTCAATTCAAGCCTCGGCGAAGGGAGCGCGCGAACAGATGGCAGCAAGAACATCACGCATTGCGAGAGCAGGCCCGCCGTTGCGGCAGTCAAATTACGAGCTCGCAATGGGTGCTTTTTTCGCTCGGGCGCATGCCGAGCTTCTGGCCGGCGCCATTTCCAGCGTTCGAGCGTGCTGAAATGTGCGCGATTCACCTGCTTTCCGATGCTGCAAACGTGACGTGCTGGAATGCCTTAGGGGCGGGTGGGGGTGTGTCCCGGTGTCCTGCATGCGCTCTTGGCCTCGCCCCCTTCCTCCTCTCTGGTCAGATCTGTCACGTGACCCGAGTAAGTGGAGGGCACGCTACACTCTGATAAGCATAGCCTCCCAGATCCGGAGGCGGGCGCGCTGGCAGCCGCTTGTTTCTTTGTCAGCTTGTTGTCCGTTGCAATTCGAACTTCGTTCGTCCTACCTGCTTCGATCTGTCGCCTTTCCCTGCTGTCTTATTAGGATGTCTCTCGACAACGCATTGGATGTGCACCAAGAGCTATCAGTGTTCGGAAAGTCCTACGCGTATATCGGCAACAAGCGATTCTTCAAAAATGTCAGAAATTCTTGTGGTTTGGTTGGGTTCGGCAAATGACAGCTTGTGCGCCGCATCGTGTTGAAACTTCAAGGCGCTTTCCTTCTCGTTTTTGTGTTTGTGTGGTTGTCCTGCCTTGACCG
The DNA here is from genome assembly GCA_037355805.1 of Ixodes ricinus. NCBI lineage: Eukaryota > Metazoa > Arthropoda > Arachnida > Ixodida > Ixodidae > Ixodes > Ixodes ricinus. Next base: position 86,025 of record JAZHYW010013917.1, on the reverse strand, counting down.
TGTCGACATATATCTTGGATTACATCTTTCAAGTCCGCTATTATATGGTAAGTGCATTGCAACCTACTTGTTGGCAACGATTGACCGTTCTTCTACGCGTACCTTCCAGATTATCTATAGAATTATGCAGCGTCTACTCTCGCGGCAGCCGGGAAAATAATTTCCCCGAAAGTCTGCCATTATAGTCTACAATTACTCCGGTTCTTGTTTGCTTTGCAATCTTCTCAGTTGTATAAAAGCTTAGAGTGCCTCTTCACATTTCACAGATCGCTTGTACTTTTGTACTTGTCTACGAATTAAGTTGTAATAAACTCCTGGGAGAATTGAAAACAATATTTTGTGTCTGTTTTCCTGCCCATTTGCAAGCACCTGCGCGAGCACATTTTTTCTACGTGTTTCCTCTCTGTTATAAATAGGCTTATGAGTTTCGGGACGTCTTAAATAAGTTTAAGATAACCAAACTTCCAGACGATACCCATTTAGGGCTAGCGAATAATTTGCCTATCCGAATGGCGCGTTCAAATGTGTGGTCACGTGCCAGGTCGAACGGGCACCCGTATCGAACGGGCATCGTTTCAAACGGGTACCCGTATCCCATAATCACGTTTGATCCAAACGGATCGACAAGTTTGCCACCCATTTGAATTTCAAATAGTTTTTTTTTTCAGATAGGGAAATCCATTTAGCATGTCTATAAGGACGTTTTTAATCGAGGCAAAAGTTCGGAGATCACTCACTTTTATACTATCAGCCCCAGGTGATTTTTTTTTGCCTTAAAACTAAACAATATACTCCTCAAATCATCCTCTGTTAATTCACAAAGAAAAATCTGAATCCACATTTGAGCTCCTTGAGTTAGTGGAAAAGGTAACCTTACCCGGAAGAACACCTGAAGCCTTTGCAGATAATATATTAAACCTATCGGCAAGTGAAGATGTGTTTGTACCAAATGTCTTTTCTAACGCCTCATCTACCGAATTGGTCAGCTTATGTCCACGAAGTTGGTTAAGCAAAGAGGAAGTTTTTGTAACATTAGATCTCGCAGAACAGAACTGACCTTGAAAGTAATTTCTTTTGGCTGCACGAACCAACGCATTTGAGCTATTACGAACGCAGCGAAATTCAGTTTTTAATTCCGTATTTCTAAAAGAACGCCTGCGTTCCTTCCATAGTGTGTCTTTGTCCCAGATGGCACGTAGAATGTCAAAATTCAGCCAAACGTATTCCTCGTGACGTTTTTTGATTGCGATAATTTTTTAGACTGATTGGTAAAAGAAATCTAAATTTCTTGTGAAGTATAGTAAACGCCGTTATAGTTCTTATTGAGTATCAGGTATCGCAAAGGAAAAGCCGAACCCAGTTCGTCAAAACTTTTTTTATCTACGAGTTCAACTTGCGTTTTTGTTTGAGTTGCTTGTTCAATCAAGTTTTCGGGCGCAATCTGACAAGCTATGAAATAGTGATCCGCTAGCTTTTGTAATATTGATGCTGAAGTAATGATGGAATTTGACGTACGCAAGTGAGTAAGATTTATGCAAGACGGGACCATTTTATCACCCAAATTGTCTTCTCGTGTTGGCGTTGTGAATCACGTTTGTAAATCCTACATTCGACAGCACGCTGAAAAAGTCGCAAACAATTGATCTGGAAGTTTTGAAGGAGTCTATATTAAAATCCCCTACTAGGCAAACTTCCCCACAGATGATAGGCCAAGTAGCATTGCCCCTAGCTTGCTAACGAGAGACCCAGATTTGTCGACTGGAGCCTATAAAACGCCAAAAGTGACCAGGAGCAGTGCGCGTTCCAAACCAGAATAAGTAAACTCAATATCAGTAACTTCGCTCAGCCACAGGTCTCTCACCAGAACTTCTACACCTCTACCTCTTGACCCTTCTGGTGTTCCAAAGAAGCTCCTGTAAGCAGACATAGGAAATTGATCGCATAAGTTACCATCGATGTTATGTTAAAACTAAAACATAAAACAACTCTACGAGAATGTTCAACAAGTACCAAGAACTGATCCCAGTACTTCCTTAGAATCAGCAATATTTATATGCAATAACGTAAAATCGTATTGAGAATTTACATAAAAAGTCTTAAAACGAAAATAAATCCGGACACTTAAAAACCCTCTCTTCCATTACCTTAGACCATCTCTCAATGTCCTCGACACAGGAATTTAAACAACCGGAGAAGCCACGCTTTTTTTTTTTTTTTTTTTGCAAATATCCTGGCGTTGTTTGCTCAAACAAACTTGTACTGCATCTCTTTCTTCCTAGCTTTTGTCTTCCCAAACAGCTCCCTGTTTGTGCGAATTAGGTTTTCATTGAAGTATTGTCTGGGGGAATCAGCAGGCATAGCCCTTAGGTTTCCCCGTGATGCCATTCAGATCTTCTTGATGGTTACAGAGGTAAGCCTTACAATGACTGGGGGAGTTGAGTTTAAATCGCGTCGGGTCGGCAGACGATGTGCAGTAAGTATATCCGAGAGTTGCAACTCCGGAATGTTTAGTGTAGAGGCCACGTTATCAATCATATCACGGATGCTCTCAGATAGTTGGTATGCTTATCCATGGATTTCCATGTTGCTCAAACGACTGTATTTGCTTAGATTGATTGAGCTCAGCCTGTAAACGACGTATTTCTTACCTCTGTTTGGTCACTGTTGACGTCAGAACGCCAACTTCACTCTTCAACTCTTTGATTTGATCATCATTTGATCTTACCTTTAGCAAGTGTTGTGCCAAATACTCAACAAAAGTATTTAAGAAAAGATAGTATATACCCATGTGAAAATTTATTTAGAGTAGCATTTAAGTTACTTTTACTACGAGCTATCTTGAGTAGAGTACAAATACTCTTACAAATTAATTGAATTACATTCGAAGATAATCGGCAAGTAGGTTGCAAGATCGTAATATACGAAAAAGAAAAGTCAAATTAGGTGCTCTACTTGCGATGACTTCGCTGAAAATAAAATTCTGCTGTGTTCTTTATGACCTTCGAGAAGCCACTTAGCTGCTGCAATCGAAGTTGATCTTGAAATATGTTGGTACATGCAGCATAAAGGGTACCGAAACATTTTAGGAACAAGGGGGACTCACGTATAGTAGGCATGGCAACTGGCGTGCTTTACTTGGCATCAGGCTCGGCTCATGACAGGTTCCGCAGTAAGTTCGCAATTTGCCTTGACGCGATTCGTCGAAATGGACACATAGTACGACATTGAATATACCTTACAGCCGAACTAGAAGTTGATCGGGCTGCCCTACTTGATGAGAGCACGCGAGTGAACGGCAAACGTGCTTGCTCAAGAAAAAAAAAAACATTGGCTAGAGATAGCAGCCTCTGTCGCTGATCAACAACCACAAGCGAGTATTTTGTCATCCCCAGCCAAGGGCGAGGAAGGGCGCCTATCAAAACATATAGTAGGAAGATCAAGTGGAAAGACAAGTAACTGAAAAGAGTGTCCACGAAACCGCTTTAAATTCCTGGCTCTCCTGGTGGAAAACTGGGTTCGAGGATTTTGAGAATGAAACAATGTGCGCATTCGGAAGAAGATAAATAAAAAGTTTTTGAACGAGCTTGGGAGCCAAAGTTAAGCCACAACAGGCACTCAAGGGGCTTTGTGCAAGCCCAGTCTAAGATCACTGCAGCTCAATAAAGCCAGCAAGATCTATCTTCCTTGGGTAGGGGAGTGTTCGCGCTGACTTGAGAACGTGCTCCCCATGTCATACCAGAACCCCTGAACTAGGCAATTTCCGGAAATGGTCCAATTGTGGCCGTACCGAGCGTTGGCGTCACAACATTCCGCTGACATCTCTAGATAAAGACAAAAAGTATCAAATCTGGATGACGTCACCAGCACTCTGCTATACTCCGTCTCAATAAAACCGTCCAGCACAGCCGTAGCTACAGGGGGAGAGTGTATCCCGACCTGTTCAAGAGGAGGGAAAGGAAGAACGGTGGAATCCCAGTCCTTCTCTCCTGTTCCTTCTTTCCCCCTCTTGAACAGGTTGTCATACGCTCTCTCCCTGTAGCTTTGGCTGTACTGCATAATTCTAGTGAGACGAAATATAGCTGCAAACATAACGTGTGATTAAAAAAGCACATTATTGCATTAAAAAACAACCCGAAATTTAAAAAAAAGGCGGCCACGTAAAGGCGGTCGTACTTGAAACTATCCATTTGGTCTTTTGTAGGCATTCAGAGACTGCGTTTTGCTCGTGCTTGTTTTCTGACCTGTGTTTGGTCGCTAGCCTCAAAGTCTAAGATCGGTTCAGCTTTGCCCTGAAGTCCGACGAGCCCTAGTTTTGTAGGTTGTTCGGGCGACAAATATTTTCGAATGTTAAATAATCTCTTTAAGATACTGAGTAAAATATAGTGAAAATATTATAAGGATAGAGTAGCAAATACTCTCGACGAGATGTATTTGCAAGATACCAAAATACCAAAAGTATTTGAAATATAGTATCTTCTGTAAAGCATTGAAGATAGGCACAAGTCTGCCTTTAGCCAACAAAGAGTCGTATTGCACAGAAAGCAATTGTAAGGACTCCTGCATCTCATTCAAAACCACATTCAGGGTTTCCAGAACCTTTTATAGCGAGAGCAACTCGTCTATTTTCACTGAAAGCAGCATAAAACTGTCCACTTTTTCTTTCAATGGTTATAGAACTTTCATCTTTGCGCTGATCGCTTTCATCTGGATAGGCAGATTGTCATCACTCACTTCTCCATGTACACCAGCACCGCCAGTGTTATTTTTGTTTTCCTTGGTGCGATATCGAGGAAAACCCAACAGTCTCTTTCTGTTTTTTCCATGATATTAAACATAGCATCTGCAACTCCCGCGCATGTTGGTGTGAAATTTAAGGCCCATTAACATTCACTGCAGTATAGAAATCTTCCATCGGAAGGTATCATCTTGTGACATGAATCACATACGGACGGCTCACGTGCACAAGCGGAATAAATAAGGGGTCACTAAATGCACTCAGTGGTTGAGACCGGAAGGATCAGGAAAATGTTGAAGTAAAGGATCACTGGCTCACAGGTGAAGCCGTAGCACACAACCACACCACAATAGATGGGAGGAAGAGAGCCCCGACGACGACGCGCTGAAATCTGGGAGAAGATGGCTCACCGAGAAGCTGTAGCACATAAAACACAATAACGGATGTGAGCAAAAGAGCCTCGATGACGACTCGCAGAAATCTGGGAGAAGATGGCGGATCCCGATGCATAGACAGGTGTTGTTCACCGTTGGAACGGTCTCACTCGGCTGAAGCCGGACGTCGAGGTAGACGACCGAGCGATCGCCCCAGATGACCTGGTCGCCTTTAGTTAATTTAATTACGTCGCAAAAGACGTTGACTCAATGAAATCATTAACTACCGAGGCAAAATATCTCACTGAGGTAAGCGAACGTCCGAATACGGTTCCTTCTTCCCTAATTCTTTAATAAGAATTTCTTCTGTTTTAAATAATAATAATGATAATCCATTTACTGCCGCAGACATGGGGTCTATTAAAAAAAAACGGGCAGATCAAAAGCCAATTGTTTATTAATGCGAAAGCCTTAACTGCCTATAAAGCGAGCCGACGTCATCAGTTTGAAGCGCGAAAACGGCACCTTAAATCCTTTCTCCAAGTGTAGCCAGCTCTCGCTATAAAACGACGCGAAAAGCGTAGACACGGCACCTAGTTTCCCGGTCCAAAAGGGGCGAAGTAAAGCTGATGAATTTTCGGCTTCGGTCTGATTGGCTGGCACTCGTCGACGATGGCTCCCATTGGCCGCTGAGTGTCAGTTTGAACGACCGCTCACCCGATGGCGCTGCGTGTCCGCGAGGCAGCGGCTCCACCGTTCCACGCCCAACGTCAGCGCGCCGTACGCCGCAGACGAAAGAAGGGAGCGAAGAGCGGCGTCCGTGCTTTTGCAATCACAACTCATAAGAAGTGCTTAGGTGTACCTCGAGCGTTTTTATTATTTAGTATTATTAAAACAATAATATTAATATTGTTAATAATATTATTACTAGTATTACTAATAATATTAGTCATGCACAAGTGTAACTTAATGTAAATAATATTTACTTAAGTAAATGTTATTTGCAGTCTGAATTATAAACAAAAATCAGTAGTACTCTCGTTAAAAACATTCTTATGAAGTAAACATATGAGGGGCTTACCATATTCATTTACAATTTATTTGTTTAGGTATTATTTTTCAGAAGAAGCCGCTATCTTCGAGGTATCTATTCTAAAGCATATCTTCAATATTTCTCTTAGTTCGAGGATATTTCCGTCTCTTTGGAAAATATTGGTGGTCGTTCCGGTTCTAAAAAACGGCGATGCGTCCCTTGTTACAGACTATTGGCGACGTGCACGATCGAAAGCGTCGCTCTGATCGGCCTTCCACGATTGGCCGAATGCTGACTATGACGTCAGCAAAGGAGTTCCAGGGACGGAATTAAGAGGAACGTGAAGACTTCAATTTTGACGGTGTTGACAGTGTTGGTTCAAGAACGCTATGATTTCAAGCTTCCGCCATGCTAATTACCAACACCATCGAACTTGTTGTTCGCAAGGCAATGACGTCACGAAAGGTAACCGTTCGAGGGCGCCACCGAAACATCTCGCCGCTAATAGCCCAATTTCCTTGCTTTGTGCCTTTTCGAAAGTTTTCGAGCTTGTCATCCATACGAGAACGCGAGAATGTTAAAAGTTAAAAGCTAACTTTTAACTTTTAGCTTTTTACAGTTAAAACGTTTAACTTTAAACAGTCAAATTAAACGAAACAGAATCCGTGGATTACGCGTGAAATTTTACATCTAAAGCGAAAAATAAATTAAATAGAAAGATTCCACACATGTTCAGATACATTTCTTCCTTCTCTCCGACATCAATTACGTGCCTTGGTGCGCATATTCAAATAAAAATAGTTCAATAATCAAAATGGCAAGCTTCCTCAAAGAATATTCCAGAAAGGTTTAAGTGCATTTCACAAAAAAAAAAAAACGGTGTAACAAGTAAAGAGATTATTCATAACGGGTTGACGCTTATCGATGAACAGTGCATCACTAGATAGTTTAATAATTTATTTTCATCTCTGTACAGTGTTGATGACTCTGTCTTGCCATCATTCACTTATGACAGATACGAAATCAGGGACTTAGTAGTCACTACTGAAGAGATCTTCGATAGCGTTTTACGGTTAGACATTAGAAAGTCGTGTGGACAGGATGGAATTCAACGCTTTCCTTAAAACGTACGCCGAATGATGTTCCAAGTTTCTTTATGTTATTTATTCTTGCAGTTTCAGAACGGGTCAGGTGCCACAAGATTGGAAAGTAGCCAAAGTAGTACCTATATATAAGAGTGGTGAGAAAAAGAGCGTTTTCAATTATAGACCTGTTTCGCTGTTGAGTAAATCTAGTAGGTTCTTGAACATTTCATTTCCAAGCACATCATAACTTTTCTAGAATCCACGTTGTTTCTAATAGATGAACAACACGGGTTTCGTAAAGGGTGCTCGACAGTGACACAGCTTCTTCACACGGCGCATAATTTTGGTACTGTAATCGATAATGATGGTCAAGTTGATGCTATTTTCTTAGATTTTGCAAAGGCATTCGACAGGGTTTCCCATCACAAGTTACTGCATAGGCTAAAGCAGGTACTAGATAACAACAACCTCTTGGCATGGTTAGACTCTTACCTTACCAACCGTAAACAGTTCGTGTATGTGGGCAATGCAGAATCCCTGAATTACCTGTGCTATCTGGAGTGCCCCAGGGATCGGTACTCGGTCCATTGTTGTTTTTAGTTTTTATCAACGGTCTGACGGTAGATAAACCCTCGATACAGTGTCGTTTTTTCGCAGATGACTGCATATTGTTTTCCAAAATAGATTGCGTTCCTGACCAAACATGTTTAGATGATAGCCTTAAAAGTATTTCTTTGTGGTGTCAAAAATGGCAAATGGACTTGAACGTTAAGAAATGTGTGCAAATGACACTAACTCTTAAGAGGGTACCGCTTTTTCCCCTATACTATACTCTCCAATGCGTTGGCAGTGGTCCACGACTACAATTATCTAGGTGTCACAATTACCTCTACTTAAGCTGGTCCCTTCACATTGGGCAGGTTGTTGCCAAAGCGTCTAGAAAGTTGTGGTGACTGCGGAGGACTATGATTCACTGCACTCCTGAAACGAAGCTAGCAGCGTATAAAACTCTAATTCGTCCTTTAATTGAATATACTGAGATATTATGGGACCCGTATTCACAATCTTATATTGTCACGAATGGCAAGTGGTGAGGCGGCGAATAACTGAGCAAACTGAACGTTTGATGGGGCGAACTTGTGCCCAAAACAAAAGGAAACAGAGGATGACAACGGAGCGTCGCGGGCGTCGAAGTCGGCGTAACAGCTGAATCGAACGTTGAGGCGAAAACTGGCTTCGGCTCGCCACGCGAAGCCCCTGATGTACACGTGTGGGCTTCTGGAATAATCGGCGTAGAAGGTTCGACGCGTAGAACATTCGGACCTCGAAGAAATAAAAGGATTTTCGAATTCTTGGTGTTTGCGCTTTTGATTTTTAACAATGTACAGCCGACTAGCCCAACAGTTAATTTTGATTCTTGAATTTACCAGAACACTAAATTGCAGGAATAAACAAAAAACACGTCGCTCCCAGGAACTGAACCCTGGTTTTTCGCGTGGGAGGCAGGCACGATATACCGTTAGGCCACGCGCGCTCTGCCTACTTGGCCAGCTGCGCGCGCGGCAATATAAAGCAGTTGGAGGGGGTTCATAGAAAGTCTCTTAGATTCATTTATAATTCATATAGCCAAGAATCACATGTTTCACCGTTGTACACTGCGTCTGAACTGCCTGAGTTGTCATGTCGAAGGAAAGTAAATCGCCTAAAATTTTACATCACATTATACATAACAAAACTTGTTTAAAGTTTCAACGCCTATCTTCAGTTTACCTTGAGCAGTGATACCAGACAGAAGCATGAGAAACTGATTCGTGAGTTTCGTTGCAGGAAAGATGTTTTAAAATATTATTTTTTCCCCGTACTGTTTATGAGTGGAACGAGTTGCCCCGCACCGTGATGGACATTGTCTCCTTCGCTTCATTCTCTAATGCCATTGATGAACTTTGCGTTGTTTGATTGAACTGTACGGACTAGGTTGCTTACCCATTTTACTGTATGTTTATAACTATTTATTTGTTTTGCTGATCTTTTTTTTCTTTCGTCGACTCATGCTGTGACCCTCAAAAGTTGGCCGGCAGTATCTTTAAATATATAAATAAATAAATAAATAAATAAATAAGTTGTTCAAAAGCATTAATAGTCTTAAAGATTTGGATGTCCTACAAGGTGACGTTACCAGCATCTCTCAGTGGTGTAAGAATAATCAATCGCTGCTTAACGCCCCCCCCCCCGCAAAAAAAGAAAAAAAATGTGATTTTTTTTGCTGCTTCGCGTTTTTTTTTTTAGTCTACTTATTATCTCGAGGGATCGCCGATACAGAGTGTATCAATCTTAAAGTAAATTGGTGTGTGTGTGTTGACAGCGCTTTATCTTTTAAAAATCATGTATCGTTCGTCGTGCGCAATGCTTTTAGAGTGTTTGGAGTAATTTCTCGTTTCACGCGTAATTTTAGAAACCCTCATTCATTGATTCACCTTTTTAATTCTTTAGTGAAGTCACGACTCGAATTTGCTTCTGTCGTATGGAACTCGATATCTAAGACACAGGCTATGAGCATAGAAATTGTTTAGAAAGGAGTTGTCCGGATTGTTTATGATAGATACGTTGAGCGGCGCTTTTATTATAGGTTTGAATATATATTAAAAATGTCTTCACTATTACTACTGTCTAAAAGGAGGACTGTTTGAGATTTAATTTTTCTGCACAGGGTTGCAAAGGGCGTAGTTAATTCGGCGCAACTCCTTGCGAAAGTGAACTTTCATATTCCATTTCGAGTAACCAGACACCTTGTTTATTTTGATGTTCGCTCGCCATGTAATACCTCACCTCTCTCACGGATTCAGTCATTATATAATACCTTCGCTCCACCCCACCTTGACATATCTGCATCAATTTCTATGTACCGTCACGATTTGAATGATAATATTCTATCCCTTAGCATTATGTTTGTGTTAGATGTTTTATCTTTTTAGTAAGCGTGTTTAGAACCTATGTATTTGCTTGATTTTGTTTGTTTGTGTTGGTGAACCAGTGAGAAGACTAATTGTGGTTGTTTTGGGCGCCCAAAAATAAAGATTATTATTATATTATGTCCCCCTTCACAGACTCCCCTGGAGCTAAATACCCTTGCACTCCCGGTGTGGCAGCCTCTCCTTGCCCTTCTGAATCCTCATTTTAGGAGTGCATCGCAACACCCGCGCCTGGACAGTTGCTTCCAGCTTATAACTAAATAAAAATAACGTCCTCGCGTTTTTTTCTTTTGAATCACCGAACAAGTGGTAATCACTGGGGTCCCGGCCAGGCCATACCCATATGCATGCAAGACCAAACGTCCGACCGGTTGTACGACGTGTCCGAAAGACGGACGAAACCCGATCAGACACCGGTCAGTCAATCGCTGCCTTGTGTACATGCACGTGATGCCGCGATTTATTGGCCTGACGAATTCTCACTCGACATTTATACACCCAAATCCGCACCGAAGCGGAATAACTCACATCTTTTATTTCTCGAGCCTGATTGACATGATTGACATTTTGCGAGCGAAATTGCAACTTCACTCGCTAATCCAACTTCGCTCGCACTGCAAAAAAAAAATAAAAAATATTAATTGGAAGTTTTAGTGCCGACATCGCAATTGCGATTTCGCGAGAGATCTCACCATGTGAATTGGGCTTAAACGGCGTGCTTTGCAGAACACTATAAAATACGGCGAAAAAAAAAAAACACCCGACTGTGGATGATGCAGGTTCAATTCTATATTTTATATCGTCTCTCGTGTAGGTCTGAATATATTTCATAACAACGCACACGAAAGAAACGAAAAAAAAACGCAAGCGACACAACGTGTATTTATGGCATGCAACAAAACCCGCTCTCAACACCACTTTTTTATTTTCAAAAAGGGCATCCAGGGAGCGTAACCCGCCAAATGCGGGGAGCGCCATCTCGAAAGATAGCCGTTAAAGTTAAAAACTTAGTTTTTCTTACTAAAAAAAAAGCAGAAGGGAGAAGAAAGGCAACATAATTTAAACAGCCATTAAAAATTACCAGAATAAAAAAAAAAACTTGTAAAAAGTAGGGCTGGGCAATTGATCGATTAACCTTCCGATTAATCGATTAAGGCTTTAATCGCGATCAAATTTTTTAACCGGTTAGTCGGTTTTTTAATCGGTGCTCAAAAGAAGTCCGTACATTCCCAGCCAGGTGGTATGAGCAAGGCTCAATTCTCGCGCTCGCGAAGCGTCACGTGTTCTAGGATATATATTACAGTTCTGCCGAGGCAAGACGAACAAGCCGGGCCCGCAATTGATCCCTTACGACCACGAAACTTCACGTCTTGAGGATCTTCACACATCCTGCCCAGGCAAGAAAAACAAGCAGAAAAACAAGCTGGGAAGCTAACAACGCCATGGTTACTTGTTTCAGTATCCGGCACGTAAAAATGGACGAGTTCGCGAGTATGAAAGGCAATCTCGATGGAAATTTTGGGTTTAAAGTAAACTCGACCGGTGGAAGTTTTTAACTCGAAGGAAGTCCACTGCATCATCTGCAAAAGCCGTTTTCGTAACGTGGAAGCGTAAGTTCGCTTCAGTATCGCCTACGAGCGAAGCGCCCATGCAGCTGCAGCAAGAGCCATCCGCCAAAACGCAGACAACAATCAACGCTTTCTCATCGAGGTTCCTTTTATCTGAAAAAGAAGAAAGCATCGCCCAAGCTCTGACTTCTTGTCGGAGAATGTGGATAAACTTCGTTTAAAGGGAGGCTGTCGATCCATTAACCTGGTTCTTCTCGCGGAAAGAAGAAACAGAAACAAAGAGCCAAACAAACTCTTTAGTGCCATTCGAGGATAATTTATTACCACATCGGGCGCTCTGTAAACCTGAAAACAAAGTGATAGATGCGCGAAAAAAAGAAAAGAAGGAAAGATCCGTTTAGCTGCACGTGTTCTCGTCATACGTGCATACGATTACTTACTTTTTAATGACACGAATACAACTGTATTCGCGATTAAAAGTTGAACAGTTTTTCGCAGTTTATTCCCATTATCACTGAGAGCTCAAAAAAAAACGCAGGGCGTGACGAGTTTTGATTATCTCATTATGGCTTCGCAGCCAGTGAGATTGCAGCATTTGCCGATAAGAAGTCAGGGAGTCAGTCACGAAGCAGGAAGCGCCAATTAACATAATAACCCCCGTGTCAGCGACTATATGCAGAAACTCTACTTACTCTGTGACGTCATGACAGAGCGGTGGCGCTGCTGTCGGCACGGCGCATGCGCAGTGACGACATTGTGTTGGTGTTTTAGTGTTGATTCGCTTTTCGGTCACTTTTATACTTGTTGTTGTTATGTCGGTTTCTACACGTCGAAGCTATGTGTCGAGCTTTTAAAATAAATATATATATATGATCGCGTGATTATTTGCAGCGTCGCTTTGTTGCGCGTAGACGTCACGAAAAAGTCGCTGAAGATGTAGGCTGCTAAAGAATGCACATCTGCCTGCTAGCTTTCACGTAGTATCGAAACATAAAATTGCTGCGCACATCCTTGTAGGCTTAGACTTCCTAGACCTACTTGCGCGAAAGTCTTACAGCATAGTAAATCAAAACTTGTGGTTGTGGTGGCTTAATCGTAACATTGGTTGTAGTGGCTACAAGTAAATATATTGTATGTTTCTCTTTTCTCCACACAGTAGATAGGCGATTTGGTTTAAAAACGTGCACTGTTCTTTATTGCTTATGTTTTCTTTAGCATGGGTGAAGTCCTAGGCAGTTTTAATATTCCTAGGAATATTTAAAACTGCCTTTTTCTCGTTCGCAAATAGAGCAATGCTGTATTACATAAGGCGATTTTTTTTAGAAGGCGCGTGAAAGGCTGCAATATCATCAGCATTATTCTATTTCACAATGGGATAGAAATATAATAACGATGATGGTGGCCACATGACGTCGAACATGCGTTTCTTTCAAAAACCCTACATCGCATTATGTGAAACGGTCAATATAGTTTCCACATACTATACCGAATATGTAGGCAGTAGTTAAAAAACCGTGATAATAGAATTATGACTGTATAAAAAAACAAAAACGGTATTACCTCATTAGAAAGTACTAATGTTACATCGCAGTAAGAAAAAAAACGCTGCGTGTAACAAAAAGCATAAATTTCAGTTGCAAGAGAGCATAATCACTTAGAACAAGAAATATGAACAATGTTGAATCCGATTGGAAGCAGTACCAGGAATGGGACTTCAGTTTTGTGTAACAAACAGGGCTGCGTGACTAAAGGAAAAGAAATGAGCAGTCCAGTTTTAGTTTACAGTATACAGTCAGAGCTAAGCTGCTACAGGTCACGGCCAAGTAGTTGGGCATCATCGTCGCGTTCACGCACGGTAAAAAAGTAGACGCGTGCAAAAAAAAAAAAAAACCGTTCGGAACAAAATTTAAAAACATGTATTCTTAAAAAAAAACACAGAAACAATAAACACAAATAGGACAAAAACGAAGACGAGTACGTATCTTACTTACACGTTTGTGTTCTTGTCCTCTTTGTGTTTATTATTTCTGTGTTTTTAAGTCTCTACCAATATGCTCCTTACGTTTTAATGTTTTTTTACGAACGCTGTTGTTTTGTTCCATTTTGTTCCGACCACTTTTGTTGTTTTGAAGTTATAGCATTGACAGTGCTATGACGACATTTTTTATAGGCTACTTTTTTTCAGACAGCGTGTGCAGTGTGCAGTTGGTACTACAAGAACCCTAAGTTTAGAGCTGCTTGTTCACGCTACGGCGTGGCTCTAATAAAAAAAAAGCTGCGGCGTGCCTCAATCGCGATAGCAAACGTTTTGGTCTGGGGCCGCCACCAACCTGGACAGCCGCAGCGCTTCCCAATGCAAGTTTATAATGACCTTTCAATCTTTGCCAGGGCTACAGTTTGTAATCTTTTTTGAGCTTCAAAAATTTGGTGCATTTTGACGAGAGATACACCCTTCCCGGTTGAATGTCCTGAAATTTCATGACATTTTCGCTTGGTTTATTTGGAGGTCAAGCTGGACACCCATGAGGAGCGATAACATTTTCCATCGGGTGCGTCATGGGGGACTAGAACTCTCACATTTGTTTATTAAGCAACTCGTTTCCCCGTTTATTTTTTTCTGTGATAACGCGTCCACCCTTTTATACTTGTGTCTATTTAAACCGAGCTGTCACCTTTCATTTTCCTAGTTTTTTTTTTTTTTTTCTCGTGGAAGTGAGCTGGGCAGACTGTTTTGCTTCCAGAAAGAAGTCGCAGACGCAGTGAAGTTTTTGTTCTGCTCGTTTTACTTTGTTTCCGAATAGTCGTCTTAGTGAGCAAAGAAGCGCTCACAATATATTTGGTGGTCAGTTTGCTTCCCTACGCCGATTTATGAAACTTTTTTTTTTGTGATGGCGTGCCAAGATGTATTTTAGGTTGTGAAGCGTATGTGTGTACCACTGTCGATGAAAATATTATTTTTGTTTTAAGTTACATACCAATACTCTGCCCCTTAAGGTGTGGCTGCTAGAAAAAGTGTCATCGTTGTGACTTGGACTGTTGACTGTGTATTGTGGAAGGCACCTGAGACAATGAAGCACGCATTTATATTTTCTTTAGATGCCATGTTCTTCTGGGATGTTCTGAAACGCACGCTGAAGAAAGAGTATTTTGTTTCCACCTTGGGCATCTGTTTTTTTTAACGTGAAGAACGGTAACGGTGTTCCCCAGGATATGTTTTTTCTTCTCGGCATTTTGTAGCATCTGGAGGTCCCGTATGGCTATCAGGTATGCCGACCGCAATACCCAAAAATTACGCTCCTATTTTTTTTTTGTCTCTTACTAAACAGGTTGAAAGTATGTTTGCTCTCCGTGAGCCCATGCTCGAGTGGCTGGGCATCTGTAAAGCTCTGCTCGAGGTACGAGCATTTTAATAATTGCTGCAACAATTTTGCAGTTTTTTATTTTTATGTGAACTGACAGTTTGTGTTGTCTTGCAATAAAAAAAAAAAAGCCCTGGTGTGTTTCAGTTTTAACGCGCCAGCTTCACATGTTGCGGACCCGGGTTCGATTCTAGTGGCCACATCGACGACGGACGCTCTACATCGCTAACTACAACATCAACAACGACCACTACTACAACATCAAGAACGAACGTCATCCTCAGTGGTTGGAGAAGTCCATATCACCCATCGCTGCGGAATCCATAAAGTTATTATGATACAAGCTAGAAGGTTCAACTGGCTCTACCGTTGGTGACAGGTTAGTAGTACAGTGGAAGCTCCTCCCACCTCTTTCAATGTTAGTAGAGCGAAGGCTGGAGAGGAGGCGACATCCTCTCCAGCGTTGGCTCTGCTAAAGGGAGAGAGGTGGAAGGAGCTTCCGCTTTGCTCTTAACATGTCACCGACTATAGTGTCTATACGACTTACAAAATGCAAAGTGAAGCAGATAGCAACCAGTCTACTTTTGCGGTGCTCCTGTGCATTCCTGTGGGAAAACGCACGTGCATTTTGTCTCTTTTCCGAATATTAACAGGCATCACCTTTATTATTTACATCCTAGCGAGTAGTATGTGCCATTATTGACACTCTAAAGTGTAATCGCTTTAGTTACATTATTTTTTTCTCGGTGATAGATGTTAAACTTCGCTATATTTAAGGCCCAAACCTCCGTAGCAGGTGTGTAAAAACGAGCTGCCATCTTAAGCAAAATCAAAATCGAAAAGAACATGGAGTGTGTTCCAAATTCACCAGCACTCCCGTGGCACTTATATACTGCTAATATGTCAGTTCTGTCACTATACGAAAATGCTACCCGTCATGCATTTTTACGAGCGCTAAAAGACATTCAAAACTTAAAGAATACAGTGGGCAATAAAAAGATTTTATTTTAATTTTTCATTACGCTAGGCAGATTTTATCGGGCACCTGTTCTCTGGTTTCTCTAAGTTTTTAAAATATTTCGAGCGTGGGGTGATGTTTTGAAACCAAAACAAGCATCTTCGCGCATATGCATGATCAGAATGTATACAGCAGTACTTGTTTATTGCAAATTGGACTATATTACGTGGCCTTCACTTTATCTTGAACATCTCTATGCACAGGGAGTTACTGATCCAGTGCTCCTGCGTAGTTCGTTCCGTCTCTTTTGGTTTTCCGGATGTCCTTTGATTGTTTGGCACGTATATCCCCATATGGCCCCATGCTGAAGAGCACCGACGCTGTGTTCGCGCTAATAGTGCCCGCAAGTACACATAAATGCATGTACGAAGCTGTATTAGCACTGTGTTTAATGCCACGAATTTGAAAAACAAACGCCGTAGATCACCGATTCGTTCATCTGCGTGACTGAGAAAGTTTCCAAGCTACCTAGTACGTAAGAATTATTTGTGATATTTGCACTAATAATCAAGCGAAGGAAGAAAATGCCTTCACATTTTCCCATAGAAAGGCCTTGCCGGAAGTTAATTTTGGACTGGTTGCTGTCTGCTTCAATGTGCCTCAGCACACCATCGCCAGTTGAACCTTTAGCGTACGTTATAACTCTATGGTAAAAACAACAAAGCTTCCAAAAGCCCTAGCACTTACCTTCAACACGCGTTTCGTTGCAAATTTTCGGCGGGCTTGGTTTTGCGTGCGCCGAGGATAACACAATCTATGCGGAGTCAAAGACACGAGCTAGCCTGCGCTCCTGGCTTTGAGACGTGCATTTCTGGCGTGAGAGCTCGTTCCCCGAAAGAACGCTTCAAAGCAGCGACCTCGAGCTCCCGTGCTTGTGGCAATGGCTGCAGTCTCAGCTTAGGGATGAACCGAGTATATAGCAAATGTTAGATTAAACAAATCACCAAGAACACATCTAAAAATGAAGCAAAGGCTGATGATGGATAGCTAAAAAAAATGAAAGACGTTTACAAATTTCTTTAGTGCGAAATCAGAGCGCAGCTCTTGAGGAGGAGAAGAAGAGGGTACGGAGTGGAAAGTATGCCCCTCCTCCTCCTGCTCCCTACCCTCTCGTCCTCCCATCCTCCTTCTCTTCCAACGCCTCCTCTCGCCTCCTCTTCCAATTCAGTTTCCCCGCTATATTTAACTGGGAAAATGACGTCACATGACTTGGTGTCACGTCACCTTAGAAGAAATTCAGTTTCTCCGCTAGATTTAGCGGGAAAATTGACGTCACGTGATATCAACACCAATTCAATTCCCCGCTAAATTTAGCGGGGAAAGGAATTGGCGTGGAGGTCACGTGACTTCAATTTTTCCGCTAAATATAGCGCGGTTACGCCGACGCCGACGCTGAGAGACACAGAAACGGGCACCTGCGCTCTATACTACCAACGTCGTTCTGCTCCTTGTGCTAGATGCATGTAGCGCGTTCCAAAAAAGAAGTCTACTTTTATTTAACGGTGGCACGTTTTCTCTCCCCGTACAACTCACGAAAATACCGCAAGTCGCGTTATCAATGACGTTGACGTCATCGTCGCCCGTGACCCACAAAGCGCTCGCAGCCGACACGACCCTCTACTGGCACGCCAGATATCACCTTCACCTCATTCCCAGCCCCCAGCACGTATCGTTCATGGCGAGATGCCGACACGCTGGTACTGTCAGCCCAACGCACTTACACATCGACAGATTCACCCAGTGGCGTCTTTAAACTCCGGCACAGGCCGTGGAAAGACATCGACCCTTCTTGTCCCGCATCGGTTGTCACGACATTCGGCAATTTAGTTCGAAAACGGTGCAACGAGCCGAGATGCAAACCCTTTGATTTGTTGGTTGCGGGCAGAGTCGCGCAGTGTGAGGATCGCTCCAACGCTGAAATGAAGTTTGTCACAACAAATAATGGGCGGTGTTATATATCTTCGTTTCAGCTTAAATTCGGAGAAAGCCGACGCTACGAAATAATGGGACCTCTGAACCAGCTTGAAAAACTCGAATCACGGGGTGTTTTTTGTTTATAATTGGTCAACAATGATTCACAGTAAAAAAAACAAGTTTTGTAAAAACAAAAGAAATTGTCTTGTAGCTGGCCTGCCAGGAACTTTCTGATAAGCTCTGTTTCCTTTTTTTTGTTATTTACCACATGTATTTTGTTTCTAACTAACGGATAATTTATGTAAAATCGCATGTTCTGTGAAAACAGTTACTAAAAAATCACAGCACAAAACATTTATGAAAAATCACAAGTTCTGGTAAAGCTCTCCAAGAAAAATTTCAGCACAGACTATTTATGTAATATAACAAGTTTCGTTAAATCAGAGACAGAAAAATACGAGGGGTGGTAATTTCTGCAAAATTAGAAGTTTTGTGAGAGCAATTATTGTGAAAGCGCATGAACAGATATTGTTTGTTTTGGGTAAGTAATTTTACATTTTTTCTCGTTTGCATTGATGGTGTAAAATTTCGTGCTTTCATTTATTTGTTGCAATTATTAGATGCAATATTCAAAGATGGAATAGGGAATAGGCAAAATATAACCTCACTGTTGATATACTGCGACGCGACATCGCTACTAAGCATAAAAGCGAGTGAACCATGAATTGTAGCAAAGGTAATTACGAGCGTAATTTATTACCTTTGTTGCTAGTTACGCTTTTCACAAACGTTCCGTAGTAATATTAGCATTAACATATCAGCACAAAGGTCATCGTTTGCCGACGCCTTGTTCCACTGTCAAATATCAAATCAGCCAAATGTAAGAATAATTGTAATAACTGTTCTTTAGTGTGCCGGTTACTAAGCTAAGATTGGAACCACGTATCAGTGAAGATGGTTGTGAAAGTTTAATTTCGCTTAGCAGTGGCAGCGTACCAAACAACGATTGACAAGCAACAGGGAAGACGTGACAAGGCGCAGGCTTGCTTTTTAGATTGCTTTGCTGTGAACGCTTTTCTCAGGCTGTGCTGTGTCCCGTCTCTTGTTTTTGTCCGTCCTAATTTTGAATTATACCTGCATCAATCACATATCCTTTACGGAAGAATGTTTTGTACTCGGATTAATTACAATGATATATTAAAACTTTAATTGAAAAAAAAAACAGAAAGCGAGCAATCTAAGCAGGCCGGACGTCTGGATGGCACATGTGTCTTCATGTTTTCAATGTTTAAAAGTTATGAAGATATAATCATGCAGTGCCCTTAGCAGTGCTGCCAGCTTGGATGTCAAGCAATGCTCTGTTTTTCGTGTGTTGAGACATCGTGCCTCTCCCTGGGCTCACTGCAGCGATAGCACAAGCAAGAAAAAAACAATTCCCTGTAATACCGGATTAGAGCACAGCTCTTGAAGGGGAGGAGGAGAAAGTACGGAGGGGACGGTATGCCCCTCCGCCTCATCCATGCCCTATCCTCCTCGCTCCTCATCTACTCCTCCCGTGCTATTTACCACCTTCCCTCTTCTCCTCCTCCTCCCTCTTTCTCCTCCTCTTTTCTCCCCCTCTACCTCTCTCCACCTCCCATCCTCCCCCTCCTCCTTCCTGCGCGGTGCATTATGGAACATTCCCCATAATGCACCGCGCGGTTACGCCGACGGCGACGCCGACGCCGATGCCGCTCAAGCCGGAAACGGGCGCCTAAGAGATGGGCTCTAAAATGTCAAATTAGGGAGGTTTACGTGGCAAACCAACGACAAGTATCTGGCACCCCCCGGCGGAGGACTGATTAATAATTTGAACCACCTGGGGCTTCTCTTATGTGCAACCGAAAGATCGGTTACACGGCGCCGTCTCCGAAATTAGCCATCGTCAAATAGACCGATCTCACCAGGAGTTGCGCGATGCCACCGCTGCCGCGGTGCATTCTGGTACCTGTGGTCCTCCCCAGTTCTCCGGCCGTGTCAGCGCGCTTTGCATGCCCAGCGATTGGGAGTTCGGGTTAGCACGAGGCTTTTAATCGGGTGTCAGCTCACGGTTTTCCATGGGTGGCTCCCCTGTTGTGTGTCAGCCTGCTAGAATAACAGCACAGGCAAAAATTAACAGGATTTTATGTATTTTCGAAAAAAGCAGCCTCCGACAAGAATAGCTAAAAATGGTAAAAATAGCAGGACAGAACGAAATGTAAGAGAGCGTTTTTATATATATATTTTGCGATTTGCTTCCAGATTTAATCTACCACATTGCAAGTTAGCTAGAGCAAATTCCTAATCGGAACAATATGTCTATTTTCACTAATTAAAAACTTTCTGCCTTTCCAGTCTGGTGAAGAAGGAAGACCAGCGAAGCTGTACTATGGCTTCCGTGGTGCTCTTCTTTCAGAAGGGGTTCGGAATCACTCGACGTAGTGGAACTCGAGGCGATAGCGGCTCCCGGGGTTTGCGCAGCCATTCGCGCTGCTGCGCACGTCGTCGCTCCTTCCGCTCCGCTCTTCTTCCGAACGGCACGCGGCCGACATATTGTGAGTCCAAAGTGCAACTGGTACGCGGACGCCGGAGGAGAGACGCGTTCCGATTAATCCCACCAGTTTGTAGCGTCGGCTGCGCCTGAGCATAAAGTGAAACGAAGCGTATACCTGCTTCAGTGACTCTCCCATGAGACATTTTGCGTGCCTGCTGCCGACGTGAATGCGCTTGTTTTCTTAGTGGGTTTGCTATTTCATGCTGAACTAATCGAGCAAAGAAAAAGGCCCAAGACCAAGGAGCATTCATTGTGCGTTATCGGCTTAGTCGCTGATAGAAGACGGACAACGATGATGATTACCATGACGACGCACTTTTGGCGCGGTTTGATCGGCTCCATCGGATAGTAGCGCCTTCGTGCGGTTGGACCAAAAGTGAACCAGAGAAGAGCAGACGTGGTCGCGACTTGAAAGGCTGGACTCCATGGAGCGAATATATACGGCGAATGGCCGACAAACTTCGCCCTGCGGCGTTCGGTCTGGCCGCGGCGTCAAAATACAGGCGGTTCGCCGCATATGTAGCAGGGCTAGATAGTGTTCGCCCGGCGAAAGCCGATAAAGAAAACGGCGCGACGCGCGGCGAAGGACACGGGCCAGTCGGACTTGGTACGCGGTTTTGGCTTGATCCTGGTTTCGGAGTACGAAGGTACGAGCGAACTTTGTGATTTTGTCAGCTGTGTTTTATAGAGTCAAAGCGCGTTGCGTTATATTTTTGTTTTAGCGCGTTTTGCGAATATGACGCGTTTTAACGAAGATTTATAAGTGGTTTGTTTGGGTGGATATTTATTTTCTCGACGCTGACAGTCACGCTGTTCTCGTCGGCGGCGTTCGGAGCTTGTTTGTCTCGTGGAGCTCAGGGGTAACCGAATACACTGCGGCGCGTCGTTGTAAACGTTTGCCGCGTGAATCTGGCCATGAAAGTTTCGCCTTTATGCCGGTTCTTTTTCGCAAAAAAGTCGCCGGTTGAGGAGCAAAATCTGAGGCATAGAGGTCATATATTAACACTAGAGGAAAATGTCCGCCATTTTTTCACGTATCTCGGCTGCCGCAAGCGGCGGAGCTTGGAGCCAGACCTTTGGAGTCTCACACATGGTTACTAAGTAGCTTTACGTTTTATTAACTAGATTTGACGGTCTTTATAACAGCCATGGCAACATTGTTTGCTTTCACAACTTCATCAAGGCTTCCTCCGCTGCGTACTTACCGGCGCAAAAATATTCACGTTTTTTCCAAGCCTTTTTTTTTTTTTTTGCACAGCGAGCAGGTGTACGGCATTGCGTCAACGCAAAACTAAAGCAGATAATCACTTTCGCGCTATGGTTGTAATTATTATTTGCGGTTGGACGCGCCCCGGAAAAATGAAACTGCGTAACCACATTTGTTTCCGAGATTTCGAGGGCTTGTCTCATATAAAAAGCTATCAGATTGAATAGAGAGAGAAAGAAAGAAATGGCTTTATTTCAGAGAAGAGACTGCAGTGTAAAAAGTGAGTCAGTTTTTTATAAGCGTTAGAATTAGAAAACATTTAGATTAGAATGCTAAGTTGTCACTGTAAACTTTGCTTTAGAGTTTTCAACATTTACGAATATCATTGCGATTGCTGTCCTTCGTCTGGCAACATTGGTTTCATTCTCGTGTGTTCTATCGCGCTTTTTCTCCATCTTTTACTCGGGACTCCAGATGTCAGTGCTCGGGACTCCAGATGTCAGTGCATGCGATTTGCATCTCCTCATTCACCTTTACTGTCCTGGGCTGAGAGCTTCCTTTTTCGTGTGCATTTTCCTGACTCTGGTTAGTTGACAACATAAAATACGGGATTTTAGAGCATGTGGTACATGTGTCTCTTATTGTAAAAAAAGAATTGATTAAAAAACGCCGACCATCCCGGCCTCAGCACTACCGGTCAGTGCGACGTGAATGCGTGGACGCTCAATGTAACCACCCGGGCATTCCGTAGCCTGAGATTTCTGAAATTGATTCGTTCTACTGTGATGTGGGGCGGCGGCAGGGAGGAATGTGATAACGCGGCCTCGGAATGTACCGTCAGCCGATCGATCTGCGGTTACAGATAGTATATACCAGAGTTCGAAATCCTAGCCCCCAGCGATAAAAATGAAAAATAATCTCAAACGCAGGATGTTGTGAAGAGAGGGGCTCTGCATAAAACAAGATATGTTTGACTTTAACAGCACACTTGGCATCGTTGTTGTTCTTGGAGCTTCGTGATTGTGCACTTCCGAAGTTCTTACACTACGATATGACGCAAGGGTTCAAAAAAAAAACGGTGTAGTGTAAAAAGTGCAGCCCCCCCCCCCTCCCCTTTACTGTTTCATGGTATCAGCATAAATAAACATACCGGCGCGAGTGGAACAGAGCAGACAGGTCTATACGGCGAGCAAGTGTTCTAAAATGCGCCATCGGCACGTCTGAATGTAAAAATTCGCATGTCAATCAGAGGGAAGCATGCAGAAAGCGTGGCAAACTTGCCATGAGGAGGCAAACGAACGTGAGGGCATTAGGGGTGTAAAGAAAGGCCCCAGGCGCGCAATAAGCAGAGGAACTTGAACGTCATATACGGCGTGCAAGTTAGTCTGCGTCTTGCTTACCTCGTGCCTTTGTTTACCCCCAAATCCGGCCCCTTTCCTTTGTTTCCCCCGACAACACCCAATGGCGGCGCACGCTTGGTTGCCTCGTCATCGTGCGTCCTCTGAGCGTACCCTTCCTTGCGTTCCGATACAGCAAAGGTGCATTTTGGAACACTTGCTCGTCGTATAGACCGTTTTACTGAAAGAGGTCGATAGGCACTGGAAAAGGGTTGCCGAACGCTTTCCTTCTTGCTTGGTTGGGGCCACTGGGGCCACATTGGAAGAAACACAATTTGGTGATGACTCTGGCCCACGGTGGAATAAGCATATTTCGGTGATAAGTCTGGCCGCTCTTCCCGCCTTAATCGAGCGACCAGATCTTGTTCGGAGCTGAGGTCCCTCCTTGGCGGCCACGGTGACGACGGCGTAGCGTGCTAGCCTTTCTCGTGGTATGGTAGCGTGGTGTGGTGGTGATGTGCGGCCTGTGGCTGGCCTCGTGTTTTGCTTTGATGGTGTGTCGATCACAGGTGGCACAATCGTGCACGAAGGTGAGCCCTAACCGGAAGAAGAAGAAGAAGAAGAAGAGAAGAAGGAACAGAACACTGATTTACGGACTCTGGCGGCTTGTTGGCAGCGTGACGGCGGTGAGGTACAAGAAGAAGCGGTGAGCGAGGGAATGCGGGACCACGGCTGGGAGAATCAACCGGAGCGGTCGGTTTGGGAGGGACCCGATACTTGGACGCCATCTATCCCCGTGCGAGTGAAGCGCTCGGTGCGCCGAACATCATATGGTCGCCACGTCGGACAGAGAGTAATCACCTAAATGTTTCTTCCACCGTAGTTGGGGAAAACGGGAGAACAATCTGGATGGCGGTCATTAGACTATTTTATTGGACACCCTCACTTTCGCACGTCAATGGAATATTGAAGAGGTCAGTTTCCGCTCACGTCAGCAAAAAGAAAGACACACGCAGAAATACTGCATTGCTTAGACTGCCTGTTCGACTTGCAAGTTACACAACGTATGTGACGTCATCCTACTGGAATGCGCGGGAAAATATGAATACTGGTCTTGGTGACCTTCATTTGCTGTTTTCAAAATAGCTATCTTGAATACACCAATCTCACCAGCCAGTTTTACCACGCCACCGCTGCCGCAATGCATCGAGGGAACTTAGGTCTTTCTGCGCGTGCGACAACCCCGCTGGAGCTCTGCGCGTGCAGGGCACGAACAGTCTCGTGCACTGCCGATTGCCTCCTGTGAACTAAAGTTATGGCTGCCTCGCGCATGCGCCAAACGCTTGGTGAGATCGGTCTATTGGTAGACTCTAGAAAGCATGCTAGCAAAAACAAATAATAACAAGCCTAGGTGTACTGGATTTTGTTTTTTAAAATGAAAGTAAAAAAAAACACCTCAGTTTTTTTGTTTTTTATATTGCGTTTTGTGCACGACGTTTTTCAAAGTTTATATGCATATGCATAACATAGCGCTAAATCAGTTTGCGATCGATTACGATCGTAAACATTTGGTTTGATCGATTACGATGGAACCAAAAACAAAATAAAGATGGGGGAGGGAGGACAAATTTTGTTGTCTTTTTGTAAGAACCACGAAAACAAAAACTAAGTGCGAGGTATTTTGAAGCTACTAAATGTTGCGGTGACGCAAATAATAAAAAAGAAGTATTTTTATCCTAACCATAATTTATTATTCTATTTCTGATCAAACTTTCTCAACTTTTGTGGGCAAATTAGAGTGAAGCATTTCGTTTGAAAATAAGGGAAGGTCCATTTCCAAACACGTCATTCTTTGTGATAATCGAACCCTGGAGTTGCTATTTCGATTAAGCGCTTACAAACACTCCCGCTCCTACGCAATTTGGAACAACGTTGCAAACATTTCCGACGGTCATAAGTGAGGTATGTATCTACCAGTCGATGGTGAGCTCCATTGCTCGAAATACCCGTGGATGTACAAAGAAACCAAACGGCACATAGCTGAAAAAAAATCTCAATTCCTTAATTAGTCGTAGACTCGAACGGCCTCCCAAGTACAACCAAGGTACAAAAACCAAGACAACTTGCGCACGGAGTTGCTTCATACAAAATCGACCTAATTACCGAGGGTCATTAGGAAATCCGTGTTATTTTTTACGTTTTTGCTAATCGTTCTTCGACGAGTTAAATGACCAGGGTAGTCGGCTTAGACACCGCCCACGTGGTGAAACTAGGGAGAACGTCTATTTCTCTAACTGGAGCTTTGATTGCTTCCGAGCACCTAATCAAAGCCAGGCCGATTTTTCTGCAGATTCTTTCGTGCTTAAATAACGTGAGCGGTCTTCCAGCAATTCCAATTAATTTCAACGGTTCTAGGTCCGATTTAAAACGCGTCAATGACTTTTTCTTCTTTTCTTTAACCGGGAGATTGTCGAGTCACACACTATACCCTCCGAATGTTAGGCAATATATAAGTTAATTGTAGTTGAAGCTTAAGTTGAAGTCGATATTAATTTTTGGCACGGGGACCATCCAACTGAAAGCGAAAACATTTACTGCTGGAGATATTCACAACTCAAGAACCGCACGGGCGTGGCACGTCCCGAGCATGTCGTTATGGCTCCACAACAAATTAAATTTCAACATTAATCAAAGGGAACGCAGAGTAAAGCATCTCGAAGCAAGAGGCGCTAACAAAATAAGCCACAACTCGTGTTTCTTATGCTGTCGGTGTCTGTATTACAAAGTAATCACCGGACACCACATTTGAGCCCATGATTTGCAGCCCATGGTCAGAATAACTATGAACTTATTATCAGGCAAAAAACTATCATTTTCTGAGAACGGTGCTTCGTTATGCATATTATTAACCCCGGGTTAGAAGTCCAACAGCACTGACCCAATTTCTTTTTATTAATGTACAGTGGTATGAGAAAGCGCCTAATTTTTAAGGCTCAATGAATTTGTGTTGTCTAAACACGTAGATATTCAAAAAAATTAAACGGTAATTTCTTCTTTTTTTTTGCAGCTTGTGCTTTGTGAATTGAAAGATAGACTATGGCGATCACACATTTTTCCGCGATGCCCGTCCTTCAACTTTAGGTTTTCTTTTGTGCAGGTGACAGCTCTTCATTGCAGAAAGAAATACGCAGTGCTACTATAACACTTCGAGGGGATTTGGACAATCGAAGAACATTGGCGTCAATGCGACAAGCGCGCGAGGAGTCAGATGAGCATTTTACTCTGGAACGCTAAAGTATAGTCAAAGCGGCGTAAGCCGCCGAACGTCGAGCTCGAGGTATAGACAGCTCTTCACCGATGCTTGGACACTTTCTCCAGTCAAGCGATGAGCGAAAAAAACACGACTTTAATAGAAAAGAAGCTAAGTATACCGGGTGTTTCTGAGAAGACTTTCAGACATCGTTAAAAATGTGTTTTTTAAGCACCCGAACCACTTTCGAACCTCATCTTAGGCAGCGTGACCTCGTTTACAAACAAAAAGACAAAATTCCCCAAAGTTGCGGTGGTTTGGTGTACAATTTAAAATGTCTAGATTGTGTCGCCTCGTATATTGTGGCGACCGGCAGAAAGGGTTTTGCCCGTAGGAGAGAACTCAAACGGAATGTGGCGGAGGACACACATGTCACAAGGGCAAAGACGGCTGACCATTGTTGAACAACCATTTACACTTTTGACTTCGAGAATGCTTCACCCTTGGCGCGTGAACAAAGGCTAGAGCCCACGAAGATACTTGGAGCCATGACGCACCCGGAGTGATTTCATTTCGTTTCATTTATTATGTCTCTCAGTGACCGAAGGCATTACAAAGAGTGGGGCACAGCAAATGGAACAAAGCAAATGACAAGGAAAAGGCAACAAATACACAAAATAACTACTAAACATCATTTAACACGTTAGTAATGGCACAGTACATGAAATAAAACAAATAACAATGAAAAGGCAAAAAATACAAAATAAAACAAATAACAATGAAAAGGCAAAAAATACAAAAAATTGCTACTAAACATTATGTAACAGGTTAGTAATGGCAATCTTAAATTTATCGGCTTGCAACTGCAACCGCGGCCCCCTTTCCGAAGCGTACGCCACCCTCCTTAAACAGGACTTTTGGTTGATGTGTCTTATCAACAATTACTGCCAAGTTGGCATCACTGGTGATGTTTCCTGTATCGCCGACGAAACGTCCGATTAAATAGTTAGTTTTTTTATGAAAAGTCAGCGCAGTTTGTTTCATCATGATGAGTCCCTGTTTCTGGAACATTTTCGTTTACACCTCGGGATCTGTGGCGCCACGCCCAATCAGCCGCAGAGAGCGCTCTAGCTGTACCCTTGACCAAAATCGGACCCCAGAGGCTTCTGCCGCCCGCCTCGCTAACAAAGCACGCTGTACCGCCGCTTCGTCGCCCGTCAAACTCGCCACATATTTCCTCCCTTTCACCCCATTTCTTGCCAAAACACACGGGAAAATCCTCGCGTTCTATGCAAATATTCTCTCTCGCGCGAGCGGCACTTCGGAAGGATCACGCGCGTTGGCTCTGAAGGGAACGTGGCGTGGAATTATCGCCCTCATTTGCATGCCGATGAGACGCTCCAACTTTCCCAGCTCACGTTTTACGGAGTGCCACCACCGAGGACGAGACGGGTTCGCCATTTTAGGCCGTTACACAGACTCCCTTGGCATACGAGCACGCACTCACTCTTTGTGCTCACTCTACACACACGTTCTTGGCGTGGGGTCCGAAAAAAATGGGCCAGGCAGCAACCATACGGGCAGCAACCATGCAAATGACCGCGATTGTGAGCTCTCCGCAGCTCGGATCACGTGGAACAAAACCTCGAGCTGCAGAATCCAGGGATCTGGCATCAATCTGCGCCCATGCCCGTTTCGATCGGGATGGGCGTCATAGCGGTGCGTTTTCGTGTACCCCTGCTACGTGATGCACGTTAAAGACCCCAGGCTAGCAGTGATACTGCACTGGCTAAATATCTCATCTACAGCGATGGCATTAAAAATCCATTGAGGCTGACTAATTTTATTCTGCGTAACATAGAAAGGTTCGCTCTCCACTCATCGTTCTCGCTTGAGTCAGATGTTCACAGCGCCTGGCGGTCAAAAAGCGAAGCTGTGAAAGTAGGCTCAAAAATGAAAGTCATTTACAACTCCCTGTAACACCGAATTCGAGCGCAGCTCTTGAGGAGGAGGAGGGAAGAGTACTC
This sequence comes from Ixodes ricinus, assembly GCA_037355805.1. NCBI lineage: Eukaryota > Metazoa > Arthropoda > Arachnida > Ixodida > Ixodidae > Ixodes > Ixodes ricinus. The sequence goes on along the minus strand of JAZHYW010013917.1, from coordinate 57,577 downwards.
AGGGTATGTTACGCTTCTGTATGCGTAACATACATATCCGTAACATACGCTTGTAACCTCGGGGTTACATACGGAACCACGAGGTTACTATGTCACGTGACCTCGGGGGGTCACGTGACCTGGGGGGTCACGTGACTTGGAGGTCACGTGACCTCACGGTTACGCCGACGCCGCTCAAGCCGGAAACGGGCGCCTAAGAGCTACGCTCTAAAACGCGCGATGAATATCGCCAATATTCCAACGTTGAATTGAAGAGCAGCAGCAGCAGCAGCTTCTCAGAGACTCTGTGTTGTATTCCCAACGTCCATTCCGCTTAAGGCATAAAAGAGCTATACAAAATGAAGCGACCGCAATTCCCTCGGTGCGCGAGCGCAGGTCGCCCTCATCTTCATTTGCACGTGATCAATTTTCGACTCGCATTTTCAACATCTCTCGCTGATCCAAACAATCTTCTTTTCTCGGCTAACAGCTTTCATTTCTTCGAGAGATTATTCTGACAAAGTGACTGTTATGCCTTTTCCCCTTCAATTTGCGACATTTAGTGGAGGATGGCGACATCGCGAAAAATGATAAATAGAAACAATCGTCACACACATGAATGCAAAAAGAGTTATGAAATACGAACGAAAACTGCACAGATGTCAAGCCCCGCGCGACAGCGCGATGTTTACGAGACGTGCCGCCTTTTTGAAATGTCATTACGAAAGTGGCGCACGTCTGCACAGCTTTTAGCGGACGGATTAATTAGTGCGTTCGCAAGCCGCAAAGTGTTTGTTGAAGTACGCCTCCTTAAAGCGTAAGAATTGAAATGAAGGAATTTGAATTTCGTGCGTGAGACAAGCTCCGCACGCCACGAAGACACTCCGTGTCCCTTGTTGGTGGGTCAACGCGATTTAATGAATATTATATTTAATCTTCGCGGTACATACACACAAGGTCCAAGCAAGTAGCAGAAAAGACACTTGTCAAAAAGACGCGCCATCTAGTAACTTCTATGGAAACCTTTCATGTCTGGTATTGCTCGTGCAGAGATTCTCTTTTATTTTGAACATGAATGCTGCAGCAGTGCTCAGCGTGAATTTACCTTAAGCCGTATAAAAAAACGTTTGGAGAGCATTTAGATACAATCACACGCTTTGTGCTCAGTGGGTGGATGAATCTTCATTTGTTTTTTACAAAGAGGTAAAAGAGGTATTGAAAATGTAGTGTTTACGAAATGGAATTTGAAGTGTTTCTTTTTCTTCACACTACAGTGACGAATTTTTGTTTTTTCATCTCCATCAAGACTTTATGCTTACAACAAAAAGTGTGAATGTGTAACCCTGTCGTGTGCGGACATCGCAATTTGAAGATACATTGAATGCCGTCCGGCTGCTTGACATTTATGTTTTTCTTATAATTAATTTTTTTCTGTAATATTTGTTTGCTTAGAATTATCGTATATTTTGTGTTGCCAATCATGTTTTCTAAAATTTGTTCTTTTTTGTGTTACAAAATTGTTTGGGTGGAAGACCTACCCTTGGAAAGTATTTTCATGGCATGCACAATGGAGTTAACCTTCTTTTTATGCATTCTTTTCAGCAGACGTATGCTATTTTTGTGTCGTTTTGGTGATAACCTGTATGTAAAAAAAAATTGTGTTTATATTTGGTTTTGTCATTTTGACGATGAAGTAAGTCTTTTGCGAGTCTGTTAATTTAGTCAAAATACATACTTTACATGTCTCGTTTCTCGCTCAAATGCGATGTCTTACGAAAATTATATATCTGGCCGCTGCAGAGCCACGTCATACACGCCTTCAACTCTTTGAAGGCTCGAATATATGTATTGAATATACATAAACATAACATATATTATTATTATTATTATTATTATTATTATTATTATTATTATTATTATTATTATTATTATTATTATTATTATTATTGTTATTAACATTATCATTATATTATTATAATTATTATCATCATTATTATTAATATTATGCTTCTTATTTTATTATTATTGGCTGACCCTTTCTAACGGGTGGTAGCTTGCAACTCCTAACCAAGAAATGGCGACCGCCAGTGTTGCTTGATGAACTTTTGAAAATGATCTACTCTACAGCGGTTGACTGTGTTATTCGAGGTACTACAACTGTCTGTCAGCTAGACCTACGATGCGTGGTGTACATCCTGCCAAATTACTTTGGTTTCCCCTGCTTCATACAGAACACAGCTGTTTTGGCAGCTGTGTTCTGTATGATTTCACACAGGCCCCGGAACTCCTACGGGTCCTTGATGAGAAGATTCTGTCCAAATGCATCTTGCGCGGCGCGATGTTTTTTGCACGTCCAATAGGCCTTTTACCCAGCAAGACTTTCCTTGTGGCCGTGGTTTACCGATGTGTTTTGTGCTCGAGCGTGGAGTGCGTGGAGACCTCTACAAACGCCTTTCCGAGGGCCCATGACTTCGTCGCTTCTACGCCGAAGCCTCCTTTTCCCAGAACCATGCCTGCGTACCTGTTTCACTGTCATGCCTTGGGTTAATAAAGCTAGTAGTGCTTTCGAGCTAAGCCTATTACGGCGTTCTTTCTTGCTCTGTAGAAAACGGCGGCGCGGGATTCTTTATCGCGGTAGGGTCATTCCATGCCAAATGAGGCGCGACAACTCTTTCATTGGCAACGGAAAAAATAAAACAAACTAGGGACAAGGAATGTTCGTCGTCCCTTGTCCCTTGTTTATTTTATTCTTACTGTTGCCAGTCAATTTTACCAACACGCTCTTCAGTTAATGTGAACTCTTTCATGTCCGGGATATATACCAAAAATTAATTTGGTTAAAGAAGTTCCTGAACCCCCAGAAAAACATATTTTTTGAAGAAAAGTAAATTATATTTTTGCTGATTTGAGTTTGCCTGTTAGCTACAACGCATTTCTTCGTTTTTTCTCATAAAATTGGTAATTTAATTGCATGTGGTAAATGTTCAAAGTCTCCTTTGGTTGCATTTTAATTAAATGACAAAATCTTGAATATATGCAGATACGGCCACATTAAGATCAAAACAAAAACAAAAAAACAATGTGGGCAATGTGCACGAGACTTTCGAAATAGTCAAAAAAGCTATCCACCTCATCCGCTTAACAGAAAAGAAAATTAGAAAAGTAGTTTTTGTTTTTCCTCAGAAATTATTTTTTAAATATCAGCCCCTCGACCTTGCTTCCAGGCGCCCACCTCGTAGGCGACGCACGCCGACGTTCGCCAACGTGGCGTCAACGGCGTGAGACACCGCCGCAAGGTCTTCAACGCTCTCCTAAAAACACGTTGAATTGAGTTGAGGTGGGCGTTATCCTGAGTTACATGCATCCGTATCCTCTTAACGTTACGTAGTGACTCTGGCGTCTTAATTTCACTCTACTGCCAAGGTAACTGCCGACGAGCGCAGGATTGCCTCGTCTACTTCCCGAGTTTGGGAACGTATCCTCTGTGTCGGCGTTGTCTGTCGTATATCTAGATATAAAAAAAAAAAAGAACAGTTCAGACCGGATAGCTCTTCTCCGATATGCGCGATATTGAAATCGGAAGTAGAAACGCAAAAACTGACTAATAAATATCTAAGAAACCGTTAGCCTATCGCAAAATCTGTAAATCAGTCAAGCCTTAGATAGTGGTTGGAGTCAATAATCCAACTGCAACATGAGCCATGAAACTAATAATTAAAATCTTAATCAACAATATGTTTCATGAACCGAATAACCGTGAGGATCATTACCTCATCTAAAGTCCGTCGAGACTGGTACTCAGAGTGCGAAGAATTGAATTTGAATTTTATTTCAGCAACATTATGCCGAGGACACCGGACAAAAAGCTAACAGAAGCTAGCTTGACTGGGTCCGGTGCCCCTGCATGTACAGGGAACACAATCATATTTAAACAATCCTAAAAATTTCTTATAATATTCAAATCAAACAATTTAAAACGTTCCTATAAAATTTTAAAATCACCGACACTAGAGAACAATTTTTTCGTCTTAACCTAACAACACAAAAAAGTACGCAATGTTTTCTTAGTTATACAATGAATATCGATACGGTTCATTACAATGTTGTTAAGCAATGTAGGTAGATTATGAGCAAGAGACTGCAGTGCATAATTTGTACGGAAATGGGGAACCTTCCAGAATTCTCTACGACGAACATCGAAGACTGATTCACGCTCAGTCAGGTTTGCTAGCTTTGACAAAAAAGCAATAAACTCCAAAGTTGAAAAGGCGTAAGAAAATAGCAAACGATAGTCATAAATACAAGAAAATTTCATGATATTGTAGCTCAAATATAATGGTTCAGAATGTGTGTCGTACGGAACATTAGCAATGAAACGAATAATTTTTTTCTGAAGAGTTGTTAGTTTGTTGACGTTACTTTTGGTCGTTGTGCCCCAAACTAAATGGCAGTAGTTGATTTGTGAGCCGAACAGAGCATGATAAATTTGAATCTTAACTTTTGTAGGCAAAGAGAGCGACAGTGACCGATGATGCCAGCTACCTTTGCCAGTTTGTGAGTTAGAAATTCTATATGATGATCCCATTGCATAAACTCTGAAAAAATTATGCCTAGCGTTTTATGATGAGATACTATTTCAATTTCCCTGTTTCCAATCTTAAGAGCATAACTAGCATCAATACGTTTATTTACAGGTCTAAAAACAATCGCTTTTGTTTTGGTAGTATTTATTTCGAGGCCATTTTTTTCTGACCATAAAAGAAAATTTTCTAAGAAAACATTACCTTTAATAATCAGTTCATCGATATTCGTCGCAGAAATAAAAATACTAGAATCATCTGCATACATTATAAAACGTGAGTGTTGACAAATGTTGACGATGTCATTTATGTACACATTGAACAGAAGTGGGCCAAGTATGCTGCCCTGCGGAACACCAGACTTCAATAGTTGCAAAGATGAGGTATAACCATTTATTGAGACACACTGTTTGCGATGTTGTAGATATGACTGAATGAGTGCCAAAGACGTGCCCCGTACACCATAACAGGAAAGTTTATCAAGAAGCGTTGCATGGTTAAGAGAGTCGAAAGCTTTGCTAAAGTCAATAAAAAGTCCCAGTGTCATCTGTCGTTGCTCTATATTTTTTAATATTAGTTCCTTCTGCGTTAACAAGGCGCATTCCGTAGACTTTCCCTTACGGAAGCCAAACTGGAAGTCAGTCAGCACTGAATGTTTATCAAAAAAGTTATCTAAACGACGCAAAATACTTTTTTTTTACCTGTGTAACTCCCACGTCTTATCAAACTCGCTTCCTCTAAAAACACTAGTGAATTCAGAATTAAATACATGTTCTGCTGGCCTCCAGTGTACTCCGGAGTCCAAAATTCTGCACATGCACAGAGCATCAGGGGTGTGAGGAGTCAGCCGCAAAAAGTGGAACGCTTTTCCCATCCATTACACAGCCTTTGGTAGCACTTCATATTCTACCAAAATACATTTCAGCTAAATGGAGAAGCGACATCACCGTTATAATTTCTCATCGGTGAAGAGCTATAAGTTCTGAATAGTTTCTGTATCTGGATATAAGACAAACAAGGGCGTCGCACAGTATGAATTTCGAAACTCGGGAAGCGGACGATGCAGGCCTGCGTTCGTCTGCGATTACCTGGAGAGCAGAAGAGTAAAACTATGAAGCCAGAATCACTACGCAACGTTAAGAGGACACGGACACATGGAAGTCAGGATAACGCCCACTTCAACCGAATAAAACGTGTTTTGAGGAGAGCGTTGAAGACCTTGTTGCGGCGTCTCAAACCTTTGACCCCTCACTGGCGAACGCCAGGGTGCTTCGCATACGAAACGGGCGCTTGGAAGCGTGGTGAAAGAGGCTCATTTAAACAGAACAAAAATTCTGAGCTACAACAATAATTACTTTTTTAATTGTGTTTATGTTAAACGGATAAGGTGGATTGAACTTCTGTTTATTTCGAAAGTTCCGGCACCGCTGCCCACCTTGTTTTTCTGGCTCTCAATACGGCCGTTTCTGCATAAATTACAGATTTTGTCATTTAATTAAAATGCATACAAACGAGGCTTCGAAAATTTAACACATCCAATTCAATTGTCAATTCTCTAAGAACAAACTCAAAAAGTATTGTAGCTAACACCCAAATTCAAGTTGACTAAAAAATATATACTGTATATCTCATGAAGTCTCTTCTTTCTTGGGGCTCCTATTTGAACTCAAAATTTTGGCATTTCAATGTTTGTACTTTACTGAAAGATAGTCCATGTTTTTAAGTAATTATGCGCCCACGTAAAACTGTTTCGAACGAAACCGGTTTTTTTTAACGACGTGGGTTTTAGGCAAATTCGAGAAATTTAGAACATGATATGAACAAAAATAAAATTTATTTTTTCACATTTTTTTGTGTGTTTAGAGGCGTTTTAGCCATATTAACGTTATCGTACTTATCCCGGACATCAAAATATTGACGTGTGTCCATTGGCATGGAATGACCCGGTTGCAAACGTCGATATTCCTCATATACAACGGCGCCACAGTGCGATCTTGGAGTTTCGTGGCTCTTTGGGCTCGCGAACAGGTTCGGTCCTTCTTCGCCGTCGCCGACTCTTCACCTCCTTCGCGTGGATGCGCTTGGGAGGCGGACGAACCGCGGACGTGTCGTCACGAGATCAATCCGTCCGCCGATCAGTCCGTCATGTGAATCGGCCGTAAACAGACCATACTATACGGTGAGAAAGTGGGAGAGAGGAGGAAATAAAAGCGCGTGGTGGCGCCAGAGGGCCGAGCCCTATTGGAAGGATTAGCGGGTAGAGGAGAATGCTGGCTGCCTTTTTCTCTACTCGCTGTTCGAGACACATTCGATGAGTTAATTCGAACGGGTTTGATTAGAAGTAGAGGTCGTTACGTTCATGCGCAAATTAATTTCGGCCAATACTCGAGCCATGGCCTTGACACCTTTGACACCCTATATAAGAACAAGATTTCTTGAACGGGCCGATGTGTATCGGACGTCATAAAAACCGAGAATCCTGGCCACCATCTGGGAGTTCAATTAAAAGACGTACTAAGAAACAGGCCAAACCGTCTCTACTCTTTCCTGTGTCATTTTGTAGCGCGTGTCCCATTGCATTTATTTCACCTTATCTTCATCGTGTTTACTGAGGATCCGCTTTTCTTTTTATTTTCCTCACAATGTGCCTGCCAGCAGATCGTTCATGAAGAACTAAATGAGAGAAGTAGCAAAAGTCTCGACCCATTGAAGACAAGTCTCTTGATTTGGCGATCATGACTTCTGCAAGGAGCGACAAGTAACGCGCATGACAACGCACATTTGTTGGAGTAATATAGAATAGAATAAAGTAAAATATAATAGAATAAAACAAAGACATAAGCTTTCTTAGTCGAAACTTAGGTTTTTCATATACATAATCGAGTCGTCTTCGGCCTCAGCGGTTCCAGTGCCTTGCTCGGCAAATGACGTAAAAAGTAATTATGTAAGTAAAGCAAAAAATGCAAATTCACAAAACGACACTGCTAACGATGCAGAATAAATTGAAAGCAACAGAAACAAAAACAACAAAAATATAGATGCAAGGTGGTTAGAGAGGAAATGAAATTAATAGAAAGCAAAGTACTTGGGGAACAGTTTTACTGTCCTAAGTTTCTTATCGCATTTCTAAGCTTTTGTTTCAAGTGAAGCGTCCGACAGGTCCGTCAAAATATCAGATACATAATATGCTCGCGTACGTTCACCATATTTTGTCTCAATACACAGCCCATCAAATCAAAGTGAAATTTTAAGTCGTCGTTGGGAATGCGGCGTTATAAAACTTCTATCCCAGAAGTGTCGTAGCATTACCGTTTTTTAAAACCCGCAAGAGCGTGGTACGTAAAGTGAATGACATGTAACTCACTTCATATCTCAGGGCTAATAAATAGAACACTTTTCCAAATAATTTCAACAGACAGAAAATTCTTGTGCACCAAAATATTAACAGACACCATAAAAAAAGGTTTTGCCGTATCGCAAGTACCTATACTCCAGAGCTCATGTTAATACTTTCGTAACAGAGAAGGGCAGGAACATTTTAATAATATAGATACTGCATAAAATGCTTAACAATTGCTTACACAAATATGCCATGTGCGTACACCAAGGTAAAGCACTTTGCAAAATATAACCCTATGCATTTTATAGATTTTACATATTTAATGGGATTCCAATTTCATGCTCGTCAGCTTTAAATGTACCGCGCCACTGGGTCTAAGAGCCCAACTCGCCGGTGTGAACTTTGGAAACGAACAAGTTATTTCTTAAAGGCATTTACTTTTACCAAAGTTTGAATGAAACCAGTTCATCCCGCGATTGATGTTATTTTGAAAAAAAATGCGCCGCAAGACAAGGACGGAGTAAGTAAGACAACACGAAGCGCTACTTTCAACTGAAGGTTTATTGAAAACACACTACTGATATACCCAATCGGGCTTCTCAAGCAAAAATTTGAATTCCCAGTTTGTTAGATGGAGTGATGGGACACTTATGCGTCCGTCATCTCCCTGCAATCTAATGTTAAATGACTCCTACAGCTCTCCGAGATTTTGCTTCTTAGCTTTCCCAGAATTGTGTTTTTTTACAATTCTGCAGCGCAAGAGCATCAGTCGTAGTGAATCGCTAAATTGCCCGAGGGAGAATTCCTTACTGATAGCGCGTGTTCTCATGCCCTTTTATTAACGCATCTGCCTGTTTGGACCACGTACCCTTTTCAGCACATCATTGGAATTTCGTATACGACCGAAGATGCGCATTCGACGAATTTTCTAGAGTGCTTCTTTCTGCAAACGTCACCTCCGTCTTGTTTGTTGTTAATTCTTTGGCACAGGCTGGACAGCTTTTCCGGGGCCGAAAACAGAACGGGCAAATCAAAGTGTGCCGCCACTTTTTTAGGTTGTGTGAGACCTTGTGGATATACGGTATAACAGCGGGTCTCACTCTCCTCCTGGGCTCCTGTGCTTCCTCTTCTTTCTTTTTCATCTTGGAAACAAGTGCCTCAGCCACCTTTTGAAGAAAGCGATCAGGGTAACCCGACAATTTTAGGCGTTCCACCTGGTTGCAAAAACTACTTTTCACGGCGTTCTGGCACGACTTGGCAAATGATGCCTTCAAAAGGGAGGAAGCGATCCCTCTCTTAACCAGCTTAGAGTGTGCTAAATTAAAGGGCAAGACCGTTTTTTTTAGCTTGGTCTGTATTCCCGGCACACATGCTCCTCTTGAAAATTTAAACTTAAATCCAGGAATTGCAGCTTTCCTGACGCCATTGCTTCGCGAGTAAACGTTAGTCGAAACAATGGCGTCAGGAAAGCTTCGCGTAATATGATTAACGCCAGTTCGTGGCTATGACTAACATTGGCGGTATACATATAATCGGCTCTACGTCACGTGGCCTGTTGTTCTGGTTGCGAAGTTGAGGGAGTGAACGCTGCTCGATTTTTAATTTTTTATTTTTCGATTCCAATTACATGTGGTGAAAAAGAAACGCGTGTTTTATAAGTCATTTGTGTCAGAGATTCGTTCTAAGCGGTATTTGCGCAAAGTGTAAATATCTCTTCATCGCCCCTTTAACGCGGTCAAACGCAGTCGAACGAACCTGTGTGAACGAGCCCTAAAGCAAGTTTTACTAATTTTATGATCTCTGAACAAAACCGGGGAACGTCCTCAAAGGTAAACTTTTACAAGCGAGAAAACTGGGCCTCTAGAACCGAACCTGTTGAGTTTAGTACAAAACATCTTATGATCTATAGTGTCCAAAGCTTTTGGCATATCGTGAAGCACTGCACAAATAAAATTATTGATATCGAATCACAAAATATTGTAGTCTACCTCGATCTTCATTCTGCTGCTGCGCGGCAATATTTTCTTTCTAAGTGTTTCCGAGGTCGTGCAAGTCGGTATAACGAAAATATGTCTTCACCTTCAAGGAGCACAGTCTAAGTGTATCTTTTTTCTAAAAAAACAAATTGTTGGTGATACGTGTTCATTTAAAACGAAACCCTAATATGAACATTTCTGTTCAAGCGGGTACTTTTACGGAACCAGATGTACAGTTTTCTAATGCTTCGCGGAAAAGGACAGTTGTGCATTTCCTTTATTTCAATTCATTCGGACACTTCTACATTCCGCGTCAGTTGGTTAAATCGTCCGACTCTTTGGAATCGAACGCATACATCGGTTTCTCAACGTATTCCGCTAGGGTTTTGCACAAAGGTGGCCGTAAAGTGCGCATTGCTTCTTTCTGCCTACCTAAATGCTGTTCACTCTTTTCCGCGTTTTATTGGAGCGACGACAAACAGGCTGAGTCTCGGTGGGCGGCCGCTTTTGTTCCGTGAATTCCTCTTCAATCCGCGCCTTTCTTTTGCGAGGCATTGTGAATCGGAAAAGGGGCGGGGGGGGGGGGAGCTGCTCGATTGAAATGCTATCGCATTTAAAATAAAGCGACATCAAAACTATAAACTCGAAAGCTTCTGACTGGGAGTATAACTTCCCTTGGAACTCAATCCGAGTTCTATTCTTCCTGGAGTCTCCTCCCATTCTCTTCACTGAGGGCGGACAATTGAAGATCGCTCCAAGTCTATCCTCTACCAATTTCCTTGCACTCACGTCGCTACATCAAAAGCACACCGCTTGTCTTAGAAGATCTGCCACATTTTTTTCTTTATTTTTTTGTCGTTCATTTCTGAATAAGGAAAGCAAGCGTGGTAATACAAAACGAAAGGACACGAATGAAAAAATGGGGACGATACGGTAAGAAGTACAACGTCTAAAATTTTTTTTTCGTCTTTTTTTTCTTTTTTTTTGTTTCTTTCACTTATATAGTTATGTTTTTGTGTTTACTTCTCTCAAAATTTCGCTTCTTGTAGCTCTGTTTCTTTCTTCTTGGGGTGGAGCGAAACCTCGCGCTGCAGAGACCGGCATCCTGGGTTCAATCCCCACCCGTGCCCGTTTCGATCTGGACGAGCATCGTACCGGCGTGCGGTCGTGTACCACTACTGCGTGGTGCACGTTAAAGACCCCAGGCTAAAGGTTTTACTGCATCAACTCTATTTCTCATATAGAACTGAGACACCACTGGTCCACTGCAGCTGACTGAATTCCAGTTGTATAAATATTACCAAAAACACAATCAAAACTACAGCTACCCACATTTTCTTTTTTTATGCTTGTTTTTCGTTTCTGCAGCTTCTTTCCTCTTGGTTTTGGAACCGTACTTTTCATCTTCACGTAATGAATTATCTGGGTTTATTTCGTTTTCTTTTTTATTTTAATGAGAAGAAAGCAGCAGAAGGTAGAAGGAAGCAGGATGATTCGTTTGGTAGACGTAACTGAATAAAAAGTAACAAAATACGTTATACGTTACTTGCGAATAAAAAGAACGCGTTAACGTTTTGCGTTACCTAAAAATAAATGGAACACGTTAATTATGTTTTACTTGTTCGATAACGAATTGAGACGTTTTATTATTTTAAGGTTAAAGCTGTGCATAAGTGCCTTATTTCAAGAAACATCGTATCCATGAAGAAACCGAACATAATTACGTTATCATTTCTATGGTTTCACTTAAATACTCACGAGAAGAAGACGCAAAGACGCAAATACAAAACCAACAACGTTTCATCGCTTGGCGCCTATAGACGCCTGGCAGCAGGTGTGCATAGGCGCCGCCACAACCGACATTCAGTTTCTTGTTCTTCTTATTCCGTTCGATTCACATCATCATTGCCACAGCAGGACAGGTTATTGCCACTTGAGGTGCTGCTCCGATCTTCACCCCAGCATAGGCCTTTGGGGAGGCTTGTGAACGCCCGCTGCAGTGCCTCGCATCTCGGTGAGACAAGATATGGTCGGCAATGGCGAGCGCAATTTGGCCCTTTTTAAAGCGTCTGTAAAAAAATTTATATATATAAATTGTATTTTTTTAATCTTGGGGATAATATTTAAGGAGCAACGTAGGTGCGCCACCCGTTACTGTTTTTGAAAAATGTTACGACCACGTTACGCGTTACCGAAAGAAATGAGAGACGTTTACAATTTTCTGTAATGCCAAAATGAAGCGAAGCTTTTGAGGAGGAGGAGGAGGGTACGGAGGAGAGGTATGCCCTTGCTCACCCTCCGTACCGTCCCCTCCTTGTCTCCTGCTCCCATCCCATTTAGCGGGAAAGTTTCGCTCAATTTCCCGCTAAATTAAGCGAAAATCGGCCCGCTAACATGTTCTCCTTTGCCAAGCATCATTATCGTTTATTCTGTCCATCTCGACTGCGCCTTTGCATTAATTGCATTAACATTGAAACATGGAGTTTTATCAGCAGACCTTACAATTTTAAGTGGTATAAAACAATCGCCGATAATCGATGTCTGTATTATATGCATAAAGCACTCAACTATATTGCTGGTGCTGTAAGACAGATATACTTTTAAAAAATAATGCTAAAAATAGCCTTATTAAAGTGAGATTAAAGAAAACCATACTGTTTATGTGTAATCTAAAAGGGTCAAGAAGTGTAGAAAATCACGGTAAACCTTTAAATGAGCTGTGGGTTCTTCATTAAGGAAAAGGCATATATGTCATATGTTTCCTTTTTGTATATGGTAATATGGGATAATTATCCGGATCATATGAGTGGATGACTTTATTTTCACCAAGGAGAATTGTTGATCACGCCATAAACAGAACGTCTCCATTGCGGTCCTAAGCTTAGAAGCGAGTTGAACCTTACCCTACACTTTACACGACAAAATGTGCTTTACACAGCAAACAGGTAAGCGCTAACTGTAGCGTTGAGGCGTCCACGTAAATAATTTGTTTCGGAAGTAATGTTTTATGAACCGCCGACGGTGGTGCCCCAAGCGAAAACGTTTCAACTCACCAGCAGTTCGAATGACAAATATTTATCTCTGAGAAGAATACGGGGCTATGTATATAAACTGGAGATTGATAGCTCCCTTAGCAGTGGCGCGAACTGTGCGCGCGCACCCTGCCGGTACTTATTTGTGGTCGACGGTGAGCCAAGAGACGAACACCTTTCACAAAATATAAAGCGCAGTCCCGCTGCTCGGACATCATACAAGAGACAAAAATTTCTCCGCAGGTATGATAACAGAAATATCTGCGGATACGCATCAAGCACGTTCGAATTAAGCGGGCTTGCTTCCTTAAGCGAATTTGCTTCAAGCATATATGTATGCTTCGAACAGGTCTGTAGACCGCTTTTTTGTATGATTTATTAGCAGTGTGGTCGCGGCTTAAAGGCGGAAGTAAAGGCAGGTAATTGCATCCCATATAAAACAAATAAATGGCCTAAAACTAATCTAAAACGATCTGATTGTTCGAGATTAATCGGGTACTCTGTACTTAGATGAAAGGCGTGCGACTATTAACAACTCTTGGTGTTTTCTCGTTGTGACATGTGGAGCTTTTCGGACTCTAAATACGGAAACCCAAATGAACGCTTATGTTGCCGAGGTGAGGACTCCGATATGTCTCTCTTTTTATTGTTGTCGAGGACACGGTATGTGTCGAAGTTACTCAATAAATGATACTGGCTGCTTCGATAAACAATCGCCGTTGAAAGGTGTTGGCACTTGGGACACTTTATGATTCCAATCAGCTGCGTTATTAATCGTTGTAGTTGTATCGTCCGTTTCCTTTCATTCGAAGTCCCAATAGATATTTTGTCTCGCTCGGGGTAGTAAACGTGTTCCTTTGGTCTACGTCTCGGAACATTTGAAAACGAGATTTCGCGCCATTCACAGTTACGCAAGAGTCGTTTATACTGAGAACGATAGGGCGATGGGCCATAGAGTTATTATAATAATTGAGTGGGAAATGTCCATTGCGTTCGGGTTGCTTCGAACTGGCAGGGCATTGACGCAGGCGTCGGGGGTCCAAGTTGGAGGTCCCGATGGGCCCATATCGTTGGCGGCACCTTAATATGCACAATGACGAAGTAAAACATCACCCGTAAGGTATGTCCCCTGTTCTTCGCTAGCCTACTTTGCAAAGGAAGAAAAAAAGAAAAACAGAATCGAGCATTGTATAGAACTAAATTAGGTTAAAAAGCATTCGAGCAACTGCAACTAGTCGCGGCAAAACGAACACGCCTAACCTTTCGTCCGCTTCCTTTCTCCGATCTTCTGTGGCTGTCTTTCTCGTTCTTTTTCAAAGAACCAGTGATGTCAGTGCCCAGGATTTGCCGTGCTCTGCTACTGTCTTTACCCCTGCGATGGTCGGAGCTTGATATACTAAGTTACGCTTCAAAGTAGCGACACCTTAGCCACCTTGATGCTTAAAATCGCATTTTCAAAAGGTACCGATTGCCAACTACACCACTCTGCACTAAGCACCAAAAATCGTGCCGCCCACATGTGCATAAAAATGGAAGGGCCGACGCTCTAACCAAGTCATATTCAGTGGCCATAGGCCACTGAATATGGCTCCACTAGAACAAGCCGACTCTGTGGTAGAAACATATAATGGTGTATGATCAACTAGAGATACGGTTTATGGTCTGCTAGGAGTCAGCAATACAAAATATCGGAGGGAAAGTGCATTTTCCTCGTTGCCAGACCCTCTGCCATGGTTGTTACAGTGACATTTTTAAAAGATTGCCAAACTCGCCAAGTACATAATTTTTTTTTATGCAGGCGCCACCATTTTGCGTTTCGAAACGTCCGGTAGACGGAAAACATCATTTTGCTCTCGACGCACCAGTGGGAGCAGCTGGTGTTTTAATCGCGGCTGTCTATCGTTGTTGTTGTACTTTTTGTGCATTTGTTTATTGGTTCCAGGTTGTAAAGCCGTCGATAGTTAAACCCCCGCGCATCAAGTTTGTCACCTACGTGACTGGAGTCGATGATAACCATAAAAAGTCTATTCAAGCCTCCGACTTTCATGTATGTAAGTGGAAAGAAATTGGTGACATACCACTAAAGATAGAACCCGCTCAACTTTTGTTGCATGTTAAGTCGCCTGGAAATCACGTTTATGAAAATGTTCCCAATTATACGCCAACAAAACTCTCTCTCAACAAAGTATGGAGGCCTATATGACGCGTTTCGCGTTTCGAGTTTTGACAAAATTTAAGATCTTTTGAGGAAGTTCAGAATACTTTTGCCGTTCGCGAGGCATGAGCAAATTAGACTGGGATCAGCAAACCTCAAGAAACTTCACGGTTTCGTCCGGTTTAATTCTCCCGTTTTCCTCGCATTTCAAATGGCTTCTAAATGAAGTCCTCCGTAACAAATAACCTCCCCTCTGCCACGCCGTAGAGGAAGCGACGCCAGCCTTTACAAAGTGGCACAAACATTTTGACACCGAGTAAAGGTCCTGTCGGGAAAATAATGTAACCTGTCAAGCCACGAAACTACGTCCACCCTTAGCGCCTTTAAGTAGTTAATAAACAAAAAGCTACTGACTAAAAAAAAAAAAAGCGCGCCGTGTACATGGGCGAGGCCCGGATATGAATATTCAATGTTCCTCGTACCCGCGAGCACGCTAATAAGACATTTCTGTGGGCTTGGTTGTCACTTCGCCGTCGTGCTAGCGTTACGCGAGCCTCGTTACTTCGTTGCACTCAAAGTCCGAAACCAGCAGACCTTACAGTCCCGTGGAGCCAATCAACCAGTCCCAAAAATCATTATCAAGGCGCTTGTGGTACGTTTACTATCACCTGCCAAACCAATCACGCATAAACAAATCCCCAGGATCAAGGCGTATTCACGATATATTTTCTCACATAGTTGCGCCATGGCCTTCCTTCTTCCACATTGTGACGTAACCACTCGGAGCGCTACGGCCTTATTTCTAGGAGGCCTTGCTCCTTCTCGCTTTTCTTGTTCGCGTATTGCGAAGCGGCGCAGCTCGCGCGTCGCCTTTTGTTTCGCCAAGCAAGAAGACAGAAGGCGAAGTTTGAAGAAGGAAATACAACGTTGCGGCTGAGGCGGCGCAGTACTCGAGGCGTTTGGCGTGCCCGAACGTAAACGAACGTAACGCGATTATCATTTTGAATGTGATATCTGTATCTTGGTGGCGTTGGCCAGCGCAAGATGCTTGGGCTTTTGCGTCGCGGCAGAGAAACGCTATTCTGAAACTCTCTCGCGTAGCGTGCGCAAACGCAAGCGCTAGATTTATCGCTAGCGTGCGCTAAAATTGCGTACGTTATTCTAAAAATCCCTAGTAATGCATCTTAGGGAGCACATCGAAAACGGGCAGTCAGTCAGTTGCTCTTATTTTAGCTCTGAGAAGTCACTCACCGCGAAACCTACGTTTTGATCTCACAAATGACACAACCATGACCATTTACCATTCCTAAAACCAGAATGTCTTAAGAATGATAAGTGGTTGTGGAAGTGGGAATTCGTTTTAACATAACCATGCATCTTTCAACCTTTACAGTGATTTATAACTGCTGCTGAAATGGAGGATGCCCTTCCTCTTCCCTCCTTGCATCATATCACTGGGTATATTTATGACTAGATTGTATCATTATAAGTACTACGGATTTGCCTGTTCGCCAAACTGAATTCTAGAAGTTCAAGTTCAATTGTTACAAATTGTAATTAATGCAGAATTGTAATGTAAGATGCCAATGGGTACGGCGTTTTCGGTTGAAACCAGTAAAAGGGGCAAATTAATTTTTTGTAAATTCGGCTTCATCCGACAAAAGGTCAGTATGTCAGGCCACTATCGGCAAGCCAAGACGAGGGGGGATATTCCATCCGGCATTTGACCGAGTAGTCAACTATCTTATCTATTTAACTGTGAAATATTCTGTTGGCGGAATGTCTGCAGAACAACTCTTTTAGGAGTACTTCGGTTTTGTCGTGGATGCAATCTGAGTTTATTTTGGGATTCCGTCCTTGTGCGTCAAGTTGGCTGTTGTGTTCTAGAGGCCATATTTTGAGTTTTTGTTGTTTATGAAGTCGTTTGATTTCAGTTTTTCCTTTTTTTGTGGGGAGTGCAGCTGTCTCAACACCCTCTTAAGCTTCGCTCTGGTTAGTGGGAAGCAGTTTTGACAATCCTATAAATGTGAAGAGCAGAAAAGTGCCAATAATTATGCTTGCGAATTTCACAATTTAGAATTTGTCGTCGTCCTTACGAAATTTTTTAAGCAAGGTTATGTTTTTCATGTCTGCAAGTGGTGCCGCTAGTATATAATTCAGATATCTGTCTAATGTACTTCATTATGGATTGACCTCATTGAAAAATAAAACTAGTTAATGCATAGTCAGCCAAAAAGAAACGGTAAGCTTTCATTTCTAAAAATGTTCAGCGATAAAACCGAAAACATTATTTCCCAATGAAAGCCAAAACAATATGTAAATTTCTAGAACCATAAAAACCGAAAAAACACAGATCACTAAATATAAGGGATGTCTCAAAGCTTTAATCAAAAACAATTATTTGAAGTGGTTCACATGTCTGTCAGACAATTCATGAAATGTACAAACACTACGTAATGTACATAGCGAGAACACACATTTCCGAAGTCACCATAATGACAAATCATTCGGCTTCCTTGCAACCAATACAAGTATGTGCTTGATGTAAAAGTACAATGAGTATTCATGCCAAATGCAGTGGTCATATGCGACTGGGGAGGAAAGGGTCTTCAATCTTGCTGTTCAGTTGTGGTGACACGTGTCTCCCCTCCACAAACCAGGGAACATTTGCCTATATGCTTTCACGCCAGTCTTCCTCCTTTCCGCAATAGAATTCTGAATGTGGCCTACGCTCAAGCCAGCTCACTCATTGTGGTGGCAAGGCAAATCGAGCCAGTCATCTCTTATCCTGTCGGGAACAACTATTATCAGTAGTGTGGAATGTGGAGGGGAGACCGACAGTAAAGAGGGGGGGGGGGGGGTGACGCTCGGCCCCTTCCCTTTTCCCGTATTGTTTTTAGAATTATTTAAAATGTCCATGATGTGCAGGTGCAACCCAGCCCCATTATTCCAGTGCCTTGTCAACTACTGTACTTATTATCCGAATGTTTAGTATTTTCTCATTTTTGAAACTTTTTAGGGGTTGATCTGTGGACTGCCCAGAAGTACGCACTCAGAATCGATGGCAGGCTCATTGTTGAGAAGATACCAGACATACCAACGGCGTGTGCTGCACTCTTCACGAGTAACTATTGTCTTAACATCTGCTAGGCTGAGGGCCTGACATTGACCCTCGAGTTCTTTCTGCGGTAACTTTCCTGCCTTGTGATTTTGGTAGATGTATGTGGATGTCTAGTAGGACCCCATACTTTTTATTTATATCATTTCCAGGTTTACTGTTTCTGTTGAAATAAAGCAAACACCTTGCACATTTACTGTCATGAAAGACCTACAACCACAATTGGTACCTCACATTACCCCTCTCATTTGTTTAATAGAAGCGCACATATCTCACTGAAGACAAAGCTGTCTCAATTGCTTCCGCCAGCTCCAATCAGCTATAAGGAGTATTCACTGGGCGCATATTTAGTGGGTGCTGTCTCAGAGAGCATGTTCAGAACGAGCCCACATTAATAGGCTGCTAAGACCGGCAATCCTGATGATGTGGAATGCACGTTGCAAAAGAACCGTGGAAGCTCGCCATCAACATGCGCTCAGCAGTCGCGCACACCAACTATGGCCGCCAGTGAATACTTCCTATTGGCAACGTGCGCGACCGAAAGCGTCGCTGTGGTCGGCCTTCCACGATTGGCCGAACGCTGACTATGACGTTGGAAAGGGGATTTATCATCGACGGAAATAAGAGGAATGAAAGAACTTTAATTTTGACGGTGTTGGCAGTGTTCCTTTGAGAGCGCAATGATTTCAAGCTTCCACCATGCTAATAAAAAACACCATCGAACTTGTTGTTTGCAAGGTAATGACGTCATAAGGGGGAACCATAGGAGGGCGCCACCAAAACATCTCGCCGCTAATAGTCCCTACATCCTGCAGCAATGATAAATTTTTATTGAAATTGCACCTGAACCACGGTCTAAGATACTACTCTTCAGGTGAGGACAGCGCGCTCCTCGCGCAGTGCGGATAAAGTTCGGCGCCGGCAGAGGACTCGTCGACCCGTGGGCACGGCAAAGACGGCTCGTGCCGCCTCATGCTTCACACGCGCAGAGCTCCAGCGAGGTTGTCGCTCGTGCAGAAAGACCACTTTTCGCTCTCACACAGTTTCGCCGTTTGGCCGCCGGCGACACTGTCAGCCGCGGGCACGGTGGCCGCGGAATAATGCAGCCTTTCGGATGCCCGTCGAACGAACACTATCTGATTCCTCGCGCCGCGCGTTCAGCCCCGCCGTGTCCTCACCTAAAGAGTATATCTTACACCGTGACCTGAACATAGGTTACAGACGGATTGCACGCGTTTTGCCGTGAGGCACAGCGGCACATGCGAGCTGAAGACATAAGAGTCAAAACCCTTTTTATCTGCTTTCGCAGTCAATCGAACCATTTCAAAAGACCGATCTCACCAGCCAGTTTGACTACGCCACCACTGCTGCAATGCCTGGAGGGAGCTTTAGTCTTTCGGCACGCGCGACAACCATGCTGGAGCTCTGCGCGTGTGGAACATGAGTCGTCAAGAGCCGTCTTGTGCACTGCTGCCTGCCTCCCGCGATCTAAAGTTATGGTGGCGTCACGCATGCGCGAACGCTTGGTGAGATCAGTCTATTGCAGGTGCGAGTAGACCAGTGGTCTTGGTGTTTCATCAGGTGGCTGGACTGCATTTTATAACAAAGCTCAGGCAGCTCAGAAATCAATTTTAAGGGAAAGCTTTACGCATCAAAGCTAACGCTGCCTCAACCTGGCATGTGGAGGGGAAATAAATTAGCAAATTAAAAAATAGAGCTGATTTTTCCAACTGATTTACCCCTTCTGACCATTACATGCCATTCTAAAGTGCGCATCAACAACAAAAAAAAAACCCAGCAATTTTGCATATTTTGATTTGCATCCTCTTTCCACTGCGATGTTTTCATATACAAGCTTAGCTTTTGGTCCCACCTGTTCTAACTTGAGGGTCCTCAGGTTAGGAGAGCTGACAAGGGGGGCATGAAGAGCTGCACGTGGCTCACATCCGCAGTTTTGGCCTCTCTTGATATTGTCTCTACTCATCATTTGACTTTCTTCTAGTCTCTCCCTTCGATCATGTATACATATGTGGGACATATGACTAAATTGACTATCTTTATAGTTCCCAACCTGGATGAAATGTTTCTTTAATGGTCCTGATAATTATTGTAGAGGTTTTTTGAGTATGAACCCTGACCGCGGCACCAGAGCCAAGCAGCCGAAATCAGAAGTGAACAAGAAAAGTGCTTAACGTGGTCAAGAAAATAGCCGAGCTGGGGTGCAGTGTGTAAGGCTGTATGTATGATTCACTACATTGTGTCGTTTATTAATGGGAAGTAGACATAAGGCTCATCTCGAAGAGAAGCAGAAGGTGGAAACAATTCAATGAGCATAAAAATCCACGGTCACAGGAGTGTAAGAATAATTCTTAGGGATAGCTAGTTGCAGGTATACATTTATCCTTAACGAGGAGTATGGGTGGGTTTTGTAACAGAGCACTGTCTTGGCAAACTACTCGAATTACTCACTTAAAATCGAGTGTTTGTCTGCCGCTTAAGAAAAAATGTGTTTTCCCTTCATTTTATTGCAACAAATATCTTCAATTCAGAGCCGTGATTAGTACTTCTTGTGAATCGGCACCTTCGTTAAATTATCTCTGCTGAATAGCAAGACAATGATATTACACGGCTTCTTTTAGAGCAGAAATTTCCAGTTGCAAACAGGTACCTGGAAAGGTTAGTTTGTGAGGTATTGAAGGCAAATTTGCAACTGTTGCCTGTCTGGGAGGGAATGTGTGTTGAAGTTTACAATAATCAGAGCATCATTGATTCTGGCGAGTGAGCGTATATTCGGTGAAGCATTCAGATAAGGTTGCATGAATTCTTCAATGCTGTGAAAAAGGGATGTCAGGTTTTAACAATGTGCTTTGTCAGTCGAGTTTCATGGCAAAGCCAGTGAGACTAACACTCTGGATCAACTGACATGTCACACTGACAGCCGGAAATAGCGAGTAAATGGTGGTCACTTAGCCATGACACATGGCGTCTAGTCACCATTGTTCCAAAATATTTTGATGGCCTAGTTGGTTAAACCTAGTGCACAAAATTAGTGCAAAAAGACGCCTTTCCTCTACATAAATCTTTATTTCATTTTCATTTTCCACCAGCTTATCACTAAAAAATTTTCCTTATTATTTTCATTATCTTGCCGTGTTCAACTTTTCTCTAATTTGACTTTTTCTTACTTCTACTCTTTTTTTCTTCTCGTCTTTGCGCGATTTTAGTCTCACTTTTATCTTTGTCTTCCTCTATCTTCTTATAAAGGTCAGTTTTGAGTAGCGCTCTGTCCTGTCTCCTCCTTTTTTCTGTGTTCGTCTTTAGCGCTCTTTTTGTGCATTATTGATCGCGGGGTGCCGTCCAGCTTGCCACCATGCTGGGAATAGCGAGCCAATGGTGATCACATTGTTCGCGGGGTCACATAACTGTCATCAGTGTGTGGTCACTTGACTATGCTGCAAATTGCGAACCAATCATAGTCACATGGTCACATGACCTTCATCTATTGTCCATGAACACACATAGCATGCGTCTGAGTGAGCCCAACATATTCTGAGCTTTTGTAGTATTTGTGAGCATGATCAAGCTTGCCTAAATTTATTCTTACATTGCTGTGATGCTATTTACACCTACATTGCACCGAAAGGTATTTCATCCCTTCAACATAGAAACCAATTTATCAAACCCTGCTTCATTGCTGACCATTACGGTGGGCTTGGGCAAATAATGAAAACTTATTGCTGCCCTGGGCAATATACTATTCAATTTTACTTTTGTAAAATTGATGCAGTGCTCTCAAGTTTGGTCATTTCTGGCACTATGCATGGTCTGCCCAATCGAGTGAGTTAGCCAGCTCTATTGGGTACACTTTTCAACATACACTTGTGCACCACAGAGAGGTGATAACCACAGGTTTCACACTGCAATTCTACATATCTTGTTTCGCTGTAGCAGAGCCACTTGCTTGGAGGGAAAAGTTCTCATTTGAACATATGGTCCACAGGTATTTGAATAAACAGGGAAGTTGTGAAATGCTGATCTGAACATTCTAAGCTGCTGTAGAATTAAGAAAAAAATAAAAGTGGTTTGCTAGTACGGGGTCTTCCGAAAAAGTTCACGCACTAGAACGGCCCACGAAATTGGAGATATATATTATTTAATACATGGATTAAATGATGGAGATGTTAGCACTGTCAATACCAGTGCGGACATACCAAGTAGTAATATTTCTCGAACTGATATATTACTCGTTAGAGTTACATGTGAGAATGAACATAAAAATCTTTATGTTAAATGCAATTGTTGTGCATAACTAAATTACAGAATTTTCGTTCTTGAACTTTGACACTATTGATGGCAATGCGGGGGTGGGAAAGGAAAGCAGGCATTGTCTTCTAGTTATGACAGGCGGTCAGATGAATCTTAATGTAGTATTTACAACGGAAGGAATGAGAACGAAGTGTGACGTTCGTGCTCCAAAAGTTCCTTTTGCTGCTTAAAAATAAATCTTTGGCTGGTCCAGAAAGGTGCTCCGAAATGACTTGGACTGTTCACATCAGTTCAGCGAGTAGCTTGGAGTTACTTTCCTTGACTTATTTCAGTCTGCCGTTTTCTACTAATTCTGTTCTGTCTGAATCAAGTGTGCAGTCATAAGGTCGGTCATCCTACGTGGGAACAAGGCATGCATCATGGGGCTCGGGCTCATTCAAGCACAAGGTCTTGGCACCAGGAAGATTTCAACAGCCACAAGCAATGACACTTGGGTATAAATTTGGTGAGTATGGCAATAGTTAAGTGCCCAGCTGCTTGTGGGAAAAAAAACAATTGGGGGACACTTATGCTCAGCCTTAGCTTATGACGCGTTAGCAGGAGGGCAGGGGGTGGGGGAGCAGAGGGGAGGTGGAGGCAGAGGCAGGGAGGGCAGCAGTGGGGAAGGAGATTGGAGCAGTGGGGACGATAATCCTATAATTCCTTGCATGCACAGGGGATCATAGAGACTGCATGGGATCCCCTATGCACACAAGACGTTGTGAGATTTTCATCGACACGCCGACGCTGGTCGACATATGTTTGCTAGCACGAGAGCATTAACGTTTTGTGTTAAAACATAAGCCTAACCTAGCTTCACTTATAACTCGAGCATAGATTTACTACACTGCCTTTAGTTACATAAAGCAATGTCTATGTGATGCTTGAAACGAGACATCTTTAGCATGTTGTCATATATTTTAGGAGAAGTGACTGCTCACTGTAGATATAATGGATCGTATACATGGCAAATGTAGACCAGTGATATGAGAAGTATGTAAGTGGCGGCTGCATCCCAAGCTGTCCAAATTTATTTTGAATATCATATCAAAATGAAGTGCTAGGCACACTGCTGTCACCATATGTTGATCTGCCGCAACACCTTCCACAGTACATAGAGATTGTATGGCAAGCTAAGCCTGAAGTTTCCAGCTCGCTCTGACTATTTATATCTCTTACGGTGGCAAGAACATTGCATTCTGTGATGGTGGGAAAAGGTCTAGTTCTGTGTTAGAACAGCATCATTGCCCAAATGGGTAACTCTATTTAAAGACAACCAGCTTAACTAGTAGAACAATATGCGTAAGTTTCTATGTGAGCTTTGTAATTAATAAGGACAACTAAATTTGAAAACAAACTTTTGCCGCTCTTAAGTTGAAAAATGTCTAGTAAGTAAATAGTAGGATTTCTCATCGAATATCTGTATATCAGTGCGGCACTCTTTGCCAGACTTTGTCTATATCCTCTCATTTATATTCTAATCTATCTAGGGGCTGTGTGATGCTGAAATGGTATTCGGAAACACCAAATACATGTACAGAGCGCGACACTGTTAGCGCGAACAAGCGATCGCCGGTTTTCAGTTTTTCTCTTTGAAACCAAGGGATGTCATCCAAGGTATTATTGCTACGGAAAGAGCTCATTTAGTTCTATAATGTGAGCGATAAAATTTCGTGCTCGCTAATACTATTTAGAATGCAATGCGAAAATGCGCCGATGTCGTGTTCGCGCTAACAGTGTCGCGATGTGTACCACACGGCTTATAGCTACTGAGTTGTAATGAAGTTTGACGCGAGTTAGCAGACACTAAGTTTATAGTATTCAGTTGTCACATATACCTTTTTTTTCACACATTGTAAGCACCATCGGCATCATTAATTTCTTTGAACAGCGAGAGAAAGTGAAGGCTGACATTGTATAAACATATCTAATAAGTGCTTTCTTTGCTTGCCATTCATCCATAATGAGTTGGTATATGAGTATGTGGTTTGTTTCTTCTCCAGTATCACGGTAAGCATGGACCTGGAATCTCACCATCCAAGTAAATAAATGTACTGTTTTTATTTTTATCCAAACACATTATTTATGCGGTGTTCTGGCTTAACAGCATTTGCATGTACTTGCACAACGATCGCATTGCAGACGTGAAGCACCCCTCTCCAATTACAGTATACAGCATGCCACACTTTTTACAGGCACAAAATGTCTAACTCAAGAGACTACACTACTCACTATTCATTCATTGTCTGTTGACCAGTGGTAGCAAGTAAATCGAAGCAGCAAAACATGTGCGGTGAAACGCTGAGCATGTCGTACTAATGTGGCGAAAAAATAAAAAAATCCTACAACGCTAAATTTCTTTGAATTCTGCAATCTTTTTGACGTGTTGTACGAAGTGTTGAGCGCTTCCTGTGCCAGCATTTCTAACACCTTCAATTTACTTCGCTGGAATGGTCAACCGGCAGGCAATTAAGCGGTGAACATTTTTACGGTGACCATTAAATTAGCATTCAGATTTGACCGCACATAAACTGCCACCCTGCCGTCATCTTAGCGGCAGTCAGTAAATATACTCTACGGTCTGTTCTGTATTGCCGAGTAAAATTAACGGTATTTTTTTTACTGTGATCCTTCAATTAATTCACAAATGACGGCCGTGACAGGACAATGGTGGAATTTACTGTGTGCGTATAAATTACGAGAAGTTGCTGGCAGCCTAGATTTCCGGTCAACTCACCGTACATTTGACGGTCCATTTTCTACAGTGTAGCCGGTAAGAACATCGGCGATACATTTGGTCGGCTTCACTGCAATGGTGGCATGGCTGGCGTTGATCGTGCCTTTGTCCAGGTGTCGCTTATTCCTTGGCGCCGACTGTCCGTGGCACGTGTACTTTGGTCATCCCTCCTGGCGTCAGGCGGCCTGGGGTACTGGCGTTGCGCGTCGAGAGAGGCGCCGGGTACTGCCGGGCAAGTGATGGCGGTCGTCGGAAAAAGGGTGGCGTAGGTCAACGTCGGCTTCTTCGCGGCGTCCACTTTGACCCGGGAGCTTCCCGGCTGCAGGGCCTGCTAGAACCACGCTGTGCTACGATCTGCTGCGAGGCTGAAAGCGAGGGCTTGGCGCTCAGCAACGGGGAGCAGCTTTCCTGAAGCAGCTCTCGCAACGGGGAGCAGCGGGGAGCAGCTTCCGAAGCAGCAACGGGGAGCAGCTCTCGAACGACGTCTTGGCATGGCCGCTCGTAGATCCGATGTACTAAGGCCAAGGCCAGCAGCTTGACGACGAGGGTTCAGCTGCACGAGGTACGTCGCTGGCTGGTGCGAGGCTTGTGCGCTGGAGGGACGTTTCATGTTCGTGGTTTTCCGTCACCGAATTTTTCGACTGTTGCAGTTTGACTGCGCATATGACCCCCAAAGATGTTCTCTTTGACCATCCGTAATGTTAAATCGTATGTTTCTTCGCTTCGGGAGCTTCAGGATCCGCCAAGCTGCTGTGTCGAAGCGCGTCCTCGAAGAAGCTGACCGAGCTCTCATTAAATCTGGGACCTTGTACCTCTGAAACGCCAGCCCCTCGGCGCGTTTGGGTCGCTACTGGTTCTGCAAACGCTCGGCGCAACTCCATCCTTGCTTGCTCCCCAGGTGGTTATCGCCGCGCCGCGTGGTTTCCATGCCAGGTCCATCCGTTAGCTCGAGAGAAAAGTCGATGTCCCGCAGCCATTGCTCCGGCGTTCACACAATGTGACGGGCAACTCGCTCGTACTGCTGCGTCCAGTCGTCGATGTTCTCGTAGAACGTCGCCGTGGAAGGGCGCCGGCGCAAGAGGTTCGACGGGCAGGAACAGGACGGGAGGAGCGGCGGAGGTTTGCTGCTGCGGGCTGCCCATCGTTTGCGGCTCGTCCACTGCCTTTCCGACAGGTGAAAGCCAAATTCCAGGTGTTCTCCTAGGTTGCGCTTATGCCAGGGCTACCCCTTTTGCGAGGAGCTTTCGCTTTTTCTGCGGTTATTGCTGCCGGGCTAAGAGCGGACTGGGTCCACGTCTCCTCGCAGACGTACGAGGATCGTGCGCAAAGGGATTACTCCCGCACCTCCGTCAGAAGTGAAAAAGGTTGGAAAAGGGTTCGACGAGCTTAAGCCGAAATTAAAGGATTAGTAGGCAGAGCTTGTCCAGGAAACAAGAAAGCACGAATGAGCGAAGTAAAAGCGGCAGCGAACTCCCGCCTCGTCGGCGTGACAGCTGGCTGGTGCGATACTGCGCGAGAGAGAGAGAGAGATTCGGCAAGGTAACGCTGGGCCCCTTATCTTCTACACTCTGTATCTCGAAGTACTCGACTCAGAAATGTTCGGGAATGAGTTGGGGTGCCCTGATTCGGCAAGGTCATTTGTTCCGGAAGTGCAGATTGGTAAACCGATAGTAGGAAGCGATATGTGTAGCGCGGAAGGTAACTTTATTTCCACAAAGAATTTCGACAGGAACACTGCTGTACCGCGAGTCACGTAGTGCCGCGTTTACACTCATATTCAAACGTGATAGTTCAACTTTAAAATATAAAATGGCACTGAAAAAACGGTTAAAGGGCAGGCGCGCTGGTGAAAGTTATACATAACCACTCGAAATTGTACGTCCGTGGTTTGAAAACGGAAACTCGTGAAGTAGTACTCACGAGTTTGCGTTTTTCAAACCACAGTCTCAGGTTTCAATCATCATGTATAAAATGGCACGCCATTGTTTCTTTCTTAGTTTGTTTTATATCATGATCAGCGGCGGAGTATCTGTGAATAACAGAATACGTTTCATAATAATGTATATATGATACAAGCTTCGATATGAGGCTAATCAAGTAGGCATTTGAGAAACTACGCTGCGTATGAAATTGTTTCACGTGGGAACTAGGCATACAGGCTGAAGACTATATTACTAAGAATAAGGTACGTGTTTCAAAGTATTTCTTCTAGGCATTGCTGTTTTCTTGCTGGTCTCTGCAATGTTTTAATCCAACTTAGAGGGATGCTGAACCGAAATTTCGATTTCCGAAAACAAGAAGAAAGCGCTAGACGGGGCGCTACAAACCCGAAAGCATCACTCATAAGGCGATATCTCCATACGGAGGGTGTCGTATTTTTCTGAAAGAAGAGCGCGCTTGAACAAAGCTAAAAAGTCCGTGACGTCGGCGATTCTCGTTTCCTCCTCTCCTCGCGTTGACACTGGGAGGACTCGAAGTCGGAAGGAAGCAAGTCCGTTTTTCCTCCTCCTCAACAATTCTGCAGGAAATGCGACGTCGTGATTCTCACTCAATCGCATCCTTGTTTTACAAAAATACGGCCATCCGTTCCAGATATCGCTGTTATAAGTGGTGTTTTAGGGTTTCTGGCGCAACGTTGAACACTCCGGCTACTCTATTTCGTGAAATTCGATATTTCGGTTCAGCATCCTTAAAGCTGCGGTGCAACGAACTGCCCCTTTAAGCGGACTTCAGCCAAAAATCGTTGCGAAAATTTTGACTCAGGGAATTAATTTTGTGCCACATATAAAACGAAAAAGTAAAAACCACGCTAGTTAATAATAAAAAAAGTAAAACAAATCGAAGGATAAAGTACCCGCAAATCTTACGCCGTCCTTCGAGTCACATCTCTGTTGGACCACCAGGCTTCCCGTTGGGTTTTCTCTTCGGAGACCCCAGCCGCTCTGTCCGCAATGGACCCTGCCTTAGCAATGCCGCGCCATTTAACGGCGCCGATTCCAAACTATACGCACTCGCTGGGGTAGTCACGTGCGCCATTCCGGCGGGGCCACGGCCGCCATTATGTGGTTTACGGTCGCATAGGCCAGTCCTCTGTAGCGTTCGCATTGCACCTTTCCAGATGCGTTTTTATTGCTGTGCGGCACTGTGCAAGCAGAAAGGCGTAAAGGATAACCTCCCCAAACAGAACGAGATTTACTCTCTTTGCTGCAAAATTACAGCTGTAAACAAAACGTGCGCCAATATAAACCAAAATCTGTTAAGCGCACAACCCCTACGCTCAAAATGAATTAAGTCAGTATATGCGCGCGTGCACGCTAACCCATTAAGACAGCTCGCGCAGTAAAAACAACTATCATAGCTACGAGCGCACGCAAATAGGTCTCCACAAGGATGCTTCATTCGGCCGTGCGGTATGAGCTATTTTGAAATTCGGGTATGTCTACTTTTGGGTGCCCCATTGCTTTCCCTCCCGAGTAATCCGTTGTCCGAAGCATCCGAGAAATCGGTAAAAAAGTGTGGGGGGAAAATAATAATGCGACATATACGAGGCAGGAGCAGTTCAGTCAGACTGGCTATCTTTGGAACGTTGCTGGCACTCGCCGCTTCTTGGTACAACGAGTTGTTACAAGTACAATGTAAAATACTTAATTCACGCGAGGATCTATTTTTCAGCGAATTTCTGGATTCAATAATTATCGGAAAAAATATATCACGCAAATGAATTACCCTCGGCGACGTTTATAAAGAAGCACCCAGTAAGTTCTGGAAGTTCTTATCTGGAACAAAAATTACACCATCTTCCCGAGGGGAATCATGGCGTGATGCGGAGCATCGCGGATCGTTATTAACAATGTTATTAACGGTGTTAGTAACGTTGTTAGTAACGTTGTCAACTTGCGTGTTATTACGTGGTTAATTTGCGAATGGACGCCGCTTCTCGTTGCCGTAGTTCAGGGTCTGCCGCTCGCTTCGAGCGTTTGCGCTCAACGTCGCGTGCCCTTCGCTGCGCAGCTTTGTCTTCAGTGGACGTAGCGTTGCTGTTAGGTTGTGGGGTGGTGCTGACGCTTGCTTGCGCCAACCCACTAACTGACGGGACTGTTGCTTCCATCACACTTCATCGGAAGAACGGAGTGAAGTGGAGTCAACAGCGCTGAACTGAACGCGCGCAGCGCGCTACCGCTGCTTATATTCACACTTGAAGGAGAGGATACTAGAGGAGGAGAGTTGCGCGTGCGCGCGCGGTGTGAGTAGAAGCGAACGAACGCGACAGTGCACGCAGCTGGTAGAGCGAGAGAGCGGAGAGAGTACCGCGCAGCTGTTGGAGGAGAGGGAAGGGAGAGTTGCGCGTGCGTAGTGCGAGTGCGGACTACGACGCCGCGGGACATAGCCCCCGAGCAAGAAATGCTCCGCATCTAAAAGAAAAAGAAGTTGAGTGTATATCTGTTGGCGGCTGCCAAATAACTGATCCTTAAAAGGGGGATCGGTGGCCGAGTGTGTCTAAGCGCACACCAGCTCGGAGCACGTGGAGCGAAAGCTCGCGCTGCAGAACCCAGAGATCCTGGGTTCGATCCCCGCCCCTGCCCGTTTCGATCTGGATGAGCACCGTACCGGCGTGCGGTCGTGTATCACTACTGCGTGGTGCACGTTAAAGACCCCAGGTTTGCGGTTGTACTCGCACTGGCAAAATTGCTCATCTAGAGCTGAGACACCAGACGCCCACTGAGGCAGACTAACTTCCGGCTGTACAAACATACACACAACAATTTGCTTTTGCTCGCGAGGAATACTAAGCGTAACCCACCAAATCGCGCAATATTGTGCCCGCCAAATATTCCCGAAACCTACACTTCGTAAAATCTTCAAAGATATTGAAGCCCCGAAAATTGCTTTGCTTTGCTTTCAACTTAGCCGAAAGGCCTAAGAGGAGAAAACATCGTGTCGAGAACTGCCACCGCTGCCGTAGCCAACGTTATCTATATACTGCTGCTGCCGAAGAGGTGGCAGGACGCGATCGTGAACAACGTCGGCAGCGATGGCGTGCCAAACAACTCAATCGTCGACGTAAACCGCATCACCAACGAAGACGCGACAAGGGACTGCATCGCCGAAGTGGACAGCTCGCCAACGAAAATCCGACGACCTACTCTATCGCCGATGTAAGAGCGAAGCCGCGAAAACAAAGTGGCTGTTTCAGTGCGCAAGGCCTCTACACAACTTTCAGTCACAAACGTTAACTGCGCCTTTGGGTTTGGCCGCTCGTCTTGCGAGTGACGTAGCTGTCATTTACTTTATCCGTAGTGTACCAATTTTAAATATCAATAAAGATCCTGGTTCACGATAGCAAATCGGGACCAGCGGCGCTAGTGCTCGCGATCGCGGGCGCACACCACATAATGGTTGCGCCTTGCCCTATCATAATGGCAAGCCGCATCTTCGAGGGCAGTGAAGGCAGCGTGTCATTGTTGCTAAGAGTAATTTGCGAAAAAGTCTAGCAAACTCTTTAAAGATTAACATCAACCATAGTCGCGGCGAGCGATCGACCAAAAAGACGGTTTGCCACGGGGCTGGTGGCGAGTGCAGCAGCGGACGGGGACCGGTTTTATTACAGCCGAGTGTCCCCAGTGACGTGCCACCGCAGTTCCCGTAACCGCCACACGCGGCAGCAGAACCGTTAAATAAGTAGTTTTCTGCCTTCGCATTTGCGTAACCAAAAATATTTTCTTTTTTATGGCTGTTTCGTTTTTTTTGCACTCGTGCCTACATAAACAATCTAAGAAATATAAACTGCAAATTCTTTCAACGGTAAAATCTGCAGCACTATACCTTTTGACCTCAGAAAATGATAAGGCTGAGATTATAGCTTAACAATCGTACTTAACAAGACAAGGGAAAGCAAAAAATGGCATATTTGCACGTGTTTCTTTTAGCACTTTTACCTCGTTTTGCTTTAGCATAACCCCCCCCCCCCCCTTCCCTCCCCCTCCCCTTCCCCACCCCAAATGAAAAAAGAGATTCCCCAAGTTTGAATTTTTTTTTTATCTCTTCATCGTGGGTGTGCGTTCATTTGAAAATTTTGAAAGTGGTGTTGAGCTGACGGTGCGCTGATGCGAAAACACAGCAAAACTGCTTGACGGATTTTCGGGGCTGCAGTCCGCGGTTTATGCTTATCTAAAAGCTTCCAGGACTGTGCAAGATGGCCATGAAGGGCACATGGGCATTGCAGCCAAAGCACCACGCGAAAGGTCGTTTTTTAACAGCCGGCGTACATTGTTGCTGGCCCCGGTAGAGAAAGTTCACCCCTGATCAACTTGTTTTCAACAGCTACTTTTTCAGGCATGAAAATTTGTAAATATTTGAGCTCCTGCTAAATAAATTTGTGTTATTCAATATTCAGTTTTTTTTTTTTTTTTTTATTTGATTCAGTATTTGATTTGAGACTTACTTTTCGGTGTTTGCACAATTTCTACTTAAGACTAGCTGCGTGGGTAGGAAGGCATAGACAGTATAGTCTACTTGAGTGAAATGTTGTTGTGTAATGTTTCTACACGTATTAAAGTTTAGGATGGCCCGTATGAGGGCAATGGCCCTAGAGATCGACGCCAAGAGACAGCCTCTAGGGGCGACATCTATGGCGACTTCCTGGGATGACCTTTAGAGACGCACTTAGCAAGGGCCCCTGAAAAAAGAAAAAAAAGTTTTTTTTAAAGCAGTCTGGTTGGGATCTTTTACGCGTGTCAAAAAATTAAATTTTACTGCAAATTTTTTAGAGCCGTTAATGACGGCGTAGAGATTTTTATTTTGAAATTTTTCG
Organism: Ixodes ricinus; assembly: GCA_037355805.1. Lineage (NCBI taxonomy): Eukaryota > Metazoa > Arthropoda > Arachnida > Ixodida > Ixodidae > Ixodes > Ixodes ricinus. Next base: position 25,544 of record JAZHYW010013917.1, on the reverse strand, counting down.
CCGCAGAATTCCAGGTCATTCAGCTCGGCTTCTCATTGGTAGTCGATGGTCATTCAAACCAGCTTCTCTCATTGGCCAAAAAGAATGAGTGACAGCTTGGATGTTGGGTATAAAATCTTTCGGTGAACTTCTTGCAATATTCGCCTTTTGAATTACATATTTTTACTGCTTACGAAACAATCCCTCGAATGAACGCGCTCACAATTGCTTCTACAAGCGTTTCATCAAAATCAGGCTACTTCCGTTCGATATAAAACAACAAACAAAAGTTTTTCCGCGGCCATTTGTTTTTTCTGTCATGGTCGCCGTCTTGCAACGCCAGCGATCTCGCGTCCCGGGTGGATTTATAGTCGGACACATGCGTATGTGAAGACCTGAAACGCGTTTACGTGGTTGTGTTAGTTGAGTCGTGGCCGCATTCACGCAGACGGACTGATCCGAGCGGAGGAGCGACGACATGTCCGCGTGTCTAGATCCGTCTCCCAAGCCGCATCTACACGGCGACCCGACGGAGGCAGATCGAAGGCCAGCAGCGCACGGGACGACCGGACCGGTGCCGCAACTACATACCCACAGTGCCGCGAAACTCCAACATGACGCACCGCGGGCACCGTTGTCCAAGAGAGAAGCTCGGCGTTTGCTGCCGCAGCAGACAGCAGCCCGTACGCCGCCTGTCTGCGGTACAGATCGAGACAAACACCGTGATAGGGCCAACGCATCAGCTTTAATAACCCAGCGCAAGCGAGGTGAGTGACACAGAGCATGGTCCTGCTCGAGAAGGGTACCGCGTAGAAGCGGCGAATGCCCTGGGCTTTCGCGAAGGAGCCGTTTGGGGAATGTCTTCACCTGGCACTCACGGCGCTCATGCAACAGCACTCAGGATTCTCCACAGCCACAAGAGAGGTCTTGCACGGATTTGAAATCCTGACTGGGCGTGCAAGAATCGCTCGCTGGCGTGCATAGGCGAAGTTGTGATGGAGCTTCTTGGCCAGCGGACCCGGAGAGTACAGGAATCCCTGCGTCGCGCCAGCCAGACAGAGCTTCTGCGGTTCCTTTCACTATCGTGGAGCGAAGAAACGCAGCTGACAAAATGAACCGCTCACTGCGAGCACTGAACACAGTCCATGTGATCGCACGCCTGTTTCCATCGACCAGAAACGAAAACAATGTACCGTTGCCAGACTAAGCGACTTTTCAAGTCAATCTCCCGCCAAAAATCCCACGAGTGAAAAGGCGCGTCCAAGTGCGAGACGCGGATTGCAGGAATCGTGATGCGCGTGCAGGTCACTTGCAGTACACGGTCGCGGACAAAAACCGCGAGTCCGGTCCGTTGTGTGAATCGGCTGCTACTGACGCGGTACGACGTGCGACCAACAGACACAGTGAAGTAGCATTGGCAGCACGTACGGGCGCAGACAAGCCAGCCAAGCAGCCAGCCTAAGTCACTGCGGGCGGACGAGGCACCTCTCTCTCCATGCGCCCGAAATGCCGAGAGGAGAAAAAGTGGAAGAGGTGACTACCGACTAAATTGGCGATCTGCGCGCAATCAATATTGCTCTAAAAAAATTTTTTTGCGTAAAATTTATTTTTTGACATACGTGTCCCAACCTGACTGTTTTAAAAACTTTTTCTTTTTCAGGGGCCCTTTAAGGATGACGTCGAGAACAATGCATAGAGGATTATACATAATGATTGAAACCTGAGACTGTGGTTTTGAAAACGGAAACTCGTGAAGTAGGAAGAAAAGGGGACAGACAACGTCTCAAACTCAGCTAAAACTTTATTGCCTCTACGTCTTATATACACCTCCCGGACGCTGAAGACGTCGCCACCACCAAACAAATAAACACCAAACCACCAAAAAAGAACAAAAAAAACGGAATAACAATTTTTGGACCACAACCAATACATAAAAAAAAGTTATACAAACAGAAACACAAGGCCGTCATCACCGCACCCGGAAGGACTTCGACGCGGACAATGTCACACAGCACTTGGACACACAAAGAACGTCTTTAAAATTCCCTTTCCCCTAAACTGAACCATGAATCACACAAGGATGACGTCGAGAACGATGCCTAAGGACATTGCTAGGACGATCTCTAGGACGACCTCTATTACGACACCAGAAACGGCGGCGTCCTTGAGCACACGATTGAGCGGCCGCCTGAGTGGTCACGTAGACACGTTTTGGTACCTTCGTGTCACCGACGTGTTTCGACTCAAGGACTTTGAAGGTCAACTGAACGATGAGGCATATAAGGCTTTCGCCTTAATAGACATCAAACTGTTTGTGAAACAATGTTCGTGTGCCCAATTTCAAGAATGGTCATTTAGAATTTTAATCTTGCAAGGCATGCCAAATGTGCTGGTTATTACAGTAGCTCTCCTGTATGTCGCACAGTGACCCCCCTCTCCCTCCAAAAGAAAAATATTTTGGAGTGCAATATTTATATTAACCGATTTTGGGTATGGAGTTTCTCACTCAAACTGAGTCTTGCAGTGTTTCTTTTATAATCCTTTGCAGCAAAAGTTTTGTCAAAGCGTGAAAAACATTGAACTATTTGAATCCCATACAGCGTTTCCATACCGCTGATACGTCTATTCCCCGCTTCTTGTACCAGAGAGCTGAGCAGGGAAGGGGGCTGGAGAGCAAGTGAACCAGTTCCCCTTTGAGCATGTGCTCACGGTGAGACCTGCTGGCGCTGGTGTGCCGCCGGGACGCCCAAGGTGGCCCCACAGTGGACCCGGTCACCCTGGCCACCCTCCCGGCCTGGCTCCCCACCACGTACAACCTGAAGACCGAGCTGCCCCAGTTTGTCTCCTACTTCCAGCAGAGGCAGGCTAGGTGAGCCTTTCTTTTTGGGGCTAAAAGAGTAACAAGAATTGAGGATAATAGTTACAATGATAATGGCAGTTTTATTTGTGGAAATTGGAACACGGTGTTCCGGCCCTACAAAAGCCTGGTTCCCTCGCACTCAAAGAAACATCAACTTTCTTGAGAAGTGTTCAGAGCAAGCAGTTAGGTAGCAGTTAGATTTGTTTACCGTAAAGACGGATATTTCCGATTCCCCTGCTAAGTTGCTTTAAAAGGCCAGATTATTAACCTGTGCTGACCATATAAAATGAAGGTGCCTTCATATCATCTGTTTTCTTTTAAACAACACCTTTAAAAGGAACAACAACTCAAGTGTGTTAAGACATCAGAAGCTGGAGCAACTGGACATGAACACAGGAGATACACTTGTTGAGAACACATGGTAGCACTCTGACATTGGGACAAAAAGAACTGGACACCACTGTGCCGCCTCAGTTCTCCTTTGGTGCCTATGTCTTGAGCGCTACCATGTTTTTCAAATTCAGCCCCAACTTGCCCAACAATCAAAACTGCACTCTTGTCAAGTACTTGTTTAATAATAATTGTTTTAGTCACTTTTTTCCTGCTGTTATAAAATGTGGGTATTGCCTTAACCCTCAGTGTTTCAAATGCACTGGTGTTGAACCTTATATTAAGTGCGATAGACCATTTGCTATATTCTCCAAGCGCCCTGGTCTCGCACTTGAGGAATCACGGGAACGGTGTGTCGCTTCAGCTCCCTAGTGATCGCTAATTTCGACTATTTCCAGTGTTACACATTTTTTTTAGTGTAATTCAGAGTCACCCTGAACAAGCGCCCGATATACCCCAAGGACCTGTCATATCACTTTTAAAATTTCTCGTCAATGTCACCATTTATTATACTGTGCATGCGATCCACCTTTTAACCTGGCTGAGCTACAGAAATCTCTAACAATATTATCATTCTCGTGATTGTTATTTTAGCAGGAATGAACTTCTTCCGAAACCGATGCGCTCCATCGTCAGTGGAATACCATATAGTGCACTCTACAGAGGTGCGGCCGTAAAATCTTTACATTTGGCACATTTAAGCAAAAATCAGAAATTCAAACGTGCATACCTGAAATTGGGCACACGACCGTCGTGTCATTCCAAAGCTTTTGCCTATTTTTTCAGACGTCAACTCAGGAGTAGCTAATTATTAGAAAGATAACAAAAATGGCAGATGTGCATTTCCTATGGCCTATAACGGCCCGTTCGCCGTCTGCAATCTGGTTTGCGACGCCGCTCCAACGTGGTGCACTGAACCGCAAAAACGCGGAGACACGCCGCACGAAAGGCTGGCGTTGGGCAAGGTGATCGCGATAAAAAGTGATTTTAATTTAATATATGAGCGATTCTTGAAATTGCCTGTTTCAAGTCAAGTTGAGACAGATCATCATGCAAGCAAGAAGACACCATGATGTGACAAGATCATTTATTAACGTGACCTGGAATAGCAAGTGGTGCTGCTACTGTTGCAGACAAGTTCGTTTTGAGTTACCACAAAACCCCGCATATAATACGAACCCGCGAATAGTACGAGGCATGATTTGAGGACTGCGAAAAAGAAAAAAAAAGTTTTATCCGCGTATATTACGAAACAATTTAAAGACTGCAGGAATTTTCTCCGTAAAATAATGACCCAGGAAGTCTTAAGAAAAACATTTATTAGCATCCATAATGAACCTTAATCACTGTCATCACTTCTGTCAGACTCCTTGTCCGACGCCTCCTCCCAAAGGCAGTCGTCTTCAGTGCCGTCAGCGCATTTGAACTCGCACACCTTTTGAGCGAGCGACGTGGCGTGTGCCGGCGCAGTAAAAACCTGGCGCGCGGCGCATAAAGCTAGCAACCCAATGTCGGCTCGCCAAAGTTATCTCGCCTTCTCTTGCAGCAGCTCGATGTTTACGACGAGGTGCCGTTTCCACGTTGCTCTTTAACAAAATCGCTGAAACATGCCTCGACGTCGGCGAACACGCCATTCTTTGGGCCTCTGAAGCTTCTCCCTTGTTCCGTTGCACGCGAACAGAGCTTGCTTTTGTCGTCTCCATCACGTGGATGCTACCTTCATTCACGGCGAATCATTGACCGGCAGCACTGTTGCCGATGCTTCCGCGACCAAAACGACTTTTCTTTGAAGGCGGCCAAGTATTGTTCGTATTGTCTATGCGCCGACGCCATTGCCTAGCCTGACCGTGTGACGGATGAGTAGAACCTCGTTGATACGTTTTGAAGAAACCGCCAGAAAAAACGTATTACCGGGAAAACGTATGATCCAAACTCACCATTTTCAAGCACAAAAAAAAAAATAGATAGTCGAGAATGAGATTGAACAGCGTTTAATACGGCGCTCCAGCGTCTATCAGCTTCTGTTGGCAAGTGCGCAGCAGAATCGTTGTGCGATGGCGTCGTGGCTTCGCTGAAGCGCGTCGCGCGACGCCATCGCAGAGCGAAACGAAAAGGGCACGGGCTTCGGCGGAACTTGAAACCGAAGCTGCCTAGAAGGCTGACAACGCATAAAAGAAAAAACAAAGAAACAAAAGAAACGCCAGATTTGTTCATTTACTACAACCACGCTACCGCTACTGCTCCTTGTACGTCATAGTCTAGAAGTTACTCTTGCGCACTCTTGCAAACGGTGCTTCCAGCCCTCGGAACCATAGAGTTATTATAATGTACGCTAGAGGTTCAACTGGCGCTAGTGTCTATGCGACTTCCGTGACGCAAATTGAAGCAGACAGCAACCAGTCTACTTTTGCGGTGCTCCTGTGCATTCCTATGGGAAAAGGCGCGTGCATTTTGCCTCTTCGCCGAAAAATAACACGGAACACTTTGGTTATTTGGGTCGCACCGAATAGTATGTACCTTGATTAACACTGTGAAAGTGTAATTGCTTTAGTTAGCGCATTTTTCTTCCCCAGTGAACGATGTTTAACTTCGCTACATTTGAGTCCCAAACGTGTGTTCCACAGCAGGTGTGTAAAAACAAGCGACGATTTGAAGCAAAATTACAATCGAAAGGAAGATAGAGTGTGTTCAGGCTCGCCAGCATTCCGTGACGCTTATATGTTGATAATATGCCAGTCCTGTCACTATATGAAAATGACCCCGCCGTGCATGAGCGGATAAAAACATTCAAAACGTAGAGAATAAAGTCCGTGGGCTATGGAAGGTGTCTTCGTATTGTTTTCTCTGCCGGGCAGCTTTTATCGGGCACTTGTTCTCAAAGATTTGGAGCGTGCGGGTGCTATTTTGAACGTATACAAGCAGCTTCGCTCAGAGCAGAAAGAATAAAGCGGTACTTACTTATTTAAAATCAGAATAGATTACGCGCCTTCAATTTATTTTGATCCTACATGCACGTGTAGTTACTGATCCAGTGTTACTGCGTAGTTCTTGCCGTCTTTCTTAATTTCCAGATGTTCTTCGTTCGTTTGGCAAGTATATCCCCCATGCTGAAAAGCGCCGACGTGGTGTTCGCGCTAACAGTGTCCGACAGTGCACAAAAATGCACGTACGAAGCCGTTTTAGCACCGTTTTTAATGCGATGAATTTGAAAGAAAAACGCCGTAACTGACCAATTATTTCGTCGGCCTGACTGAGAAATGTTCCAAGCTACCTAGTACGTACGAATTATTTGAAATATTTGCTCTTATGACCGAGCGCAGAGAAAAATGCACTCACTTTTTCCCATAGAAATGCATTACCGGAAGTCTATTTTGGACTGGTTGCTGTCTGCTTCAATTTGCGTCAGCACACTAGCGCCAGTTGAACCTCTAGCGTAGCATTATAATAACTCTATGCTCGGAACAGTGCCTCAAAGAGCTTGCTGGAGTTACCAGAGTTACCGAGAGCGACCCATAATCACGTGTCTACTTCGGAAACGCGTGAAAAGTCGTAAGCGAACGTACTGCTGTGGACGTGCGCTCGCACAGGCGAACGATGGGTAGACAGCTGTATTTGGGTTTCGATTTTTACGCTGCTGCTTCGGTTGCTCGTTACGACAGCATTCGTGCTACTTCGCCAGCGGTGGCACTTGACAAGAAGGAAAGTGAACGACAGCACCAGATGGACGCGCTGTCGTTACGAGCGGTTAGTACGCCGCCGCCGGAGTTGCAATCGCTTAAAATCCTTTGTTATTATTTCATGGGAAAGATTCTTTGACGAGTCGGAATAATGAGCTAAGACAGTAAAACCGCGCTGTGTTTTCTGTAAACGACCTTAATCACCCGGACGGCTCTCGGAAGTTGCGGAGAACAATAGACGCAGCGGCGGCATTATCAGCGGGCACCGCGCAGGCAGACCATCCCGCGACGCGCGCGCCATGTATGCCTCGGCGCGCTCGGCGCTCGTTCGTCAGAACCGGATGTTCGGAGCTCCGTTGATTGCCAAAAAAAGCGTATAATCCGATCGACATTTGGCAGAATGTTGAGCGTATTTTCAGGAAATCGTGTTATCCGGGAACGTATAAACCGGAAGAAAACAGCGCAGCTCTATGGGACGTTACCCGTGCTTTCACTCGCGAACGTATGAACCGGGAAATCGTATGAACCGGGAACGTATCAACGAGGTTCTACTGTACCACGCAGTGCACTCTACAGAGTGCGGCCGTAAAATCTTTTACATTTGGCACATTTTTAGCAAAATCGAAATTCAAAACGTGCATACCTGAAATTGGGCACACGACCGTCGTAGTATTCCAAAGCTTTTGCCTATTTTTTTCAGACGTCAACTCGGGAGTAGCTAATTATTAGAAAGATAACAAAAATGGCAGATGTGCATTTCCTATGGCCTATAACGGCCCGTTCGCCGTCTGCAATCTGGTTCACGACGCCGCTCCAACGTGGTGCACTGAACGCAAAACGAGGAAACGCCGCACGAAAGGCTGGCGTTGGGCAAGGTGATCGCGATAAAAAGTGATTTTAATTTAATATATGAACGATTCTTGAAATTGCCTGTTTCAAGTCAAGTTTAGACAGATCGATCATGCAAGCAGAAGACACCATGATGTGACAAGATCATTTATTAACGGCCTGGAATAGCAAGTGGTGCTGCTACTGTTGCAGACAAGTTCGTTTTGAGTTACCATAAAACCCCGCATATAATACGAACCCGCGAATAGTACGAGGCATGATTTGAGGACTGCGAAAAGAAAAAAAGGTTTTATCCGCGTATATTACTGAAACAATTTAAAGACTGCAAGAATTTTCTCCGTAAAATATGACCCAGGAAGTCTTAAGAAAAACATTTATTGGCATCATAATTGAACCTTAATCACTGTCATCACTTCTGTCAGACTCCTTGTCCGACGCCTCCTCCCAAAGGCGATGCGTCTTCAGTGCACGTCCGAGCGCATTTGAACTCGCACACCTTTTGAAAGAGCGGCGTCGAGCGTGTGCCGGCGCAGTAAAAACCTGGCGCGGCGCATAAAGCTAGCAACCCAATGTCGGCTCGCCAAAGTTATCTCGCCTTCTCTTGCAGCAGCTCGATGTTTACGGCTGAGGTGCCGTTTCACGTTGCTCTTTAACAAAATCGCTGAAACATGCCTCGACGTCGGCGAACACGCCATTCTTTGGGCCTCTGAAGCTTCTCCTTGTTCCGTTGCACGCGAACAGAGCTTGCTTTTGTCGTCTCCATCCGTGGATGCTGCCTTCATTTACGGCGAATCATCGACCGGCAGCACTGTTGCCGATGTCTTTCCGCGACCAAAACGACTTTTCTTTTGAAGGCGGCCGAGTATTGTTCGTATTGTCTATGCGCCGACGCCATTGCCTAGCCTGAACCGTGGACGGATGGTGGCGCCTCCAGACATTGTGATTTTAATGATGATGATAGCTGTTTTGAACGCCATAATACTTCGAAATTGAAACTACGTCGAACTGCGTTAGATGCGCTCCTCATAGAAACCGAAAATTGTTGGGACCCGCGTATAATATGTAGCCGCAAATTTTACATGGCAAAATTTGGAAAAAAAACCTCGTATTATATGCGGGCTTTACTGGTATCATTTCATTCTGATTTTTCCAGGGCCGCTGTAACTCATAAAGTAATGTTTTTTTTATATACAGCTTGGGTATAAATAACACAAATGTTGCAAAACATATTTATAAAAAAAAAAAAAATAAAAAAATTGTATAATTGGAGCAATATTTACTGGCGCTAGAGTCATTTCGGCTGGCGGGTGATAAAATGGCTGGTATTTGAGAGAGATAGTCGTTTTTTGCTGGTTTCCCATTGGTATTTCTGACAGCAGCCTCTACTTCGCTCTCCGCGTGCCGCAAGCAGCACGAGAGATGAAAGTAAAGGGAAACTAATAGTTTAAATTCCGTCAGGAAGTGGAAGTTGTGCGTTCATTCAATTGTTTATTCTTAGAAAAATACATCGTCTGATACACCTCTTCTGCCACGGCATATGAAATAATGTTGATGCTGCAGCGGCCCTTTAAGCGACTAGGGTTTGGTCGATTCAATCTGCCCGCCGTTCACAGACACGCAAAGCCGAAGTCGAGCTTCGTACGCCGGGGAAAGCCTTTTCGCGCATCCCATCGTCCAATCTCGAAGAACACGCCCTCAATATTTTCTTTCAGCTCTTCTATGCTAGGGATCCTCTTCTTGTAGACAAGTCCTCTTATAAATCCCGATACGAAAAAGTCGCACATATTTAAGTCGGGGGATCGTGGAGGCCAGTCCATATAGTCTGATCCCCGACCCATCCACCGCCCGAGGGAACATATTATTGAGCCATGCCCCCACTCTTTGCGTAATGGGGAGCCGCCCCCATCCTGCATGAATATAGTTTTCTTATGTCATGTGGTACCTTTTAAGCTCAGGGAGCATTTCGATTTTCCAGCATGTCCAAGTAGGCATCTGCGTTAACGGTGCCATCGAAAAGAAGGGCCCACTATGCACTCACGCTCAAATCCCACTCCACACTGTCACCTTTGGTGAATGGAGATGCCGTTCGTCCACGGCATGAAGGGTTATCGCGAGCCCATATTCTGCTGTTCTAGCGGTTCACACGTTTATCAAGGTGAAAGTTTAGCTTCGTCACTAAATAAAAGAAATTGCAGGTGCCCCCGGTTGCTCTTCATTCACAACAACTCCGCCTTGCGCAATTCTAAATATCGGACGTTGTTGCCGTCGTGCAGGGCTTGGAAAACTTCCATCCTGTACGGGTGCAAATTATTTTTTCGCAGAATCACGTAGTACGCTTTTTCCAAAATTCCAAACAACCTCGTCTGCTCTTCTGTTTGGCAATTGCGGGTCGTTCTCGAAGACAGCAAGCACCGCCCTGCTTCAATGAGCTCCTCATTTTTTAGGAAGGCTCTCACGTTTACTGACTAGATTCTTCTTTTTAAAGTCGTCTCTAGTCTTGTGCGAATAGTGGATTTTGAGTTCGAAGCGAATTCGAAGCGAATAGTGGTTTTGGCCGAATATTTTCGAATCGAATATCGAATAGTTTTTCCACACCTTTCACTACCATTGCGTAATGCTTAGATGAAAACCCAGCTAAACTTGTGAAGGTTGTTCCACTTGTTCATTTACAAGCTAAGTTTAATCTATCTATATTTATGAACTGTGAACTAAGAAGGTCTGATGTCTTGGGATGGCAAGTAAACGACAGATTTGACATAAAATGAATCCTATAGAGATGGCCAACTATACCCAATTTAGTGAATTTACAAATCTTGCTATATAAAATATTCTTTCTTTAATCTCGAGTTAAGAGAGAATGAATCGCGCATGATGAATGCAGGCTGTAAGGGCATCTCTGCCTAACATAGTATACTCTTGCATAACAGTAAGTTTAATTTTGAAACTTTTACTACAATGTAGATATACACACTCACAAAGTTTCCATTTATTTTCAAATGCAGACGGCACGCGTGCACCATCCCGCTTTGAATGTATGCTTTTCTTTCAAGCACGCAATGGCGATATTCATACTTTTCCAAGTGTTTATCGCGGCAGGTTACCCCGTTGAGTGTGCTTCTTACCAAGCACCGATGTAATGCAGAGAAGCAACACCCGCGGAGCTCGCTTTCGCGGGTTTTGCTTCTCCGCAGTGCTCCGGTGCTCGCTAAGAAGCGCACTCAACGGGGCTAACCCGACGCAATCAACACTTCGAAATACGCGAATAGTGCAGTTCTTCTCGAAGCGAATATCGAATAGTGTATTATTCGAAACTACTATTCGAAATTCGAATATTCGCACAACCCTGAAGTCGTCTCTGCTGTCAAAACGATCCGCCCAAGTCAAATTTGTCGGGCGTGACGGCGGGCGTTTCTGAAATGCAGTGCGAAATTTTCGTTGTGGTGTTGCCACCGAGTTCCGCTCCACGTACCACTTCACTGCTTGGGCACACTCATTTGCCGAGTATTGAGGCATCGCAGGGCGGCGCGGAAAATATTTTGATAATACCTGCAGCAGATAGTGGAACAGAAACAGTAAATAGGAGCAATCAAGATGTCTCAGCAGCGGCACTCTTGATTCCAAAGTTGAGGTTTCACCGGGAATGGACCTGTCAACAGATAAGCAGACGACAAAGGAATTGACATGTTTGTTTGTTTTAGAATATATTTTTATTAAATGAAGGTGTCCGCCAGTTTCTAAATTTCAAGTAAAAGGGCATAATCGTTCATATATTTCATTAAAATCACTTTTTATCGCGATCACCTTGCCCGACGCCAGCCTTTCGTTCGGAACTTCCCTCGTTTTTACGTTCAGTGCGCCACCTGGGAGCGGCGTCGCGAACCAGGGGGCAGACACCGAACGGGCGGGTATAGGCCATAGGAAATGCATATCTGCCATTTTTGTTATCTTTCTAATAAGTCGCTACTCCAGAGTTGACGTCTGAAGAAAATAGGCAATAGCTTTGGAATGGACGACGGTCGTGTGCCCAATTTCAGGTATGTACGTTTGAAATTCGATTTTTGCTAGGCGTGCCAAATGTGAAAGTTTTTACGGCCGCACCCTGTAGGTACTAGTTGGCCACTCAGTTTTGGTTTCGACTGAGCAGCTTCATCTCATGCTATCACGCTGCGAACGAACGGGCTGATTGCGTTTTCCGATTATCTGACTTTTTACGAATATACACCAACTCATGTTTACAAACAAACCGGAGCGCCCGAAGCGCCCCTAGCGGACGCCACCGGCGCCGCGCATGCGCGATGGGGGTGTGGGCAACAAGCTCGCCGTCGCCCATAAACAAACCATTGAAATGCGGTGTTGTCGGCGTCGGTGTGAGTCCCCGCGCTCTTTTTCGCGTTGGAATTGTTGATTTTACGTCTTCCTGGCAATGTCTGACTATTTGAGCGGCGTCAGCGAAATTAACGAGGCCTGTTACACCGCAAAACTTCGCGTGAATAGTCTGACATGCGGCGATTCATTCCGCGTGGACGCCGCGGAATGTACGCTAAAGCCTGATTCACATGAAGAGATTTCGCTCGCAATTTTCACTCGCGACGTCGCTCGGGCTGCAAAAGCGTGAACCGTAGCTGAGATGGTCGACGTCGATACTGAAAATCGCAAGCAGAATCGGACCAAGTGAATCAGGCATAACAAGTCTGTGATGGCCACTGGTAACAATGATCAACATCTCCTTATATCTACTGTTTACATCGAGCCTGCTTACCAACCTTCAAACTTAAGTCTTTTTAGGCCTGCACTTACTTCTTATCGTAAGTACCGGGCCCATGTTTGGTCTACGGGCCGGTGTCCTCTAAAAGAGCAGACGACAAGCAGAAACATTTGAAAGAGCAGACGACAGTTCGAACGATCAGGCGGCCGTTTGAACTTGAAGACGCACTGAACGTAGTCCGCAGGTGGTCCGTACAACTTGACGGTTTTCCGGCGTTCATGTTGGAACAAAACAAATAAATCTGATGACCACAAGTATCCGTGAATTCAACCCAAAGTGCTTCCCGCCCAAGCAATCGTGGTCCGACGGCGTCTCGTTTTCCCTTTTCACGGCACATATCCACGTTCTCGGACGAACCGAGCGCATGAAAACTGACCTTCAAACCTTTCTCGAGTCTTTTGGTACAGCCCCAGTCGCGGCATTTTGACGAGAAGGCAGGTTTTTGTCTGGTTCCTTTCAAAACAACGCAGGAATACACGTCTGGCATGGGCCCTTCCGCCCACAGCCCCGGACCGGAAGTGCGTCCGACGCGCCACCACCGCGCCGTGACGTAACAGAGATGAGTTCGTGTATACAATGCACTCATTCTTGAGCGATACACAACAAAGACCGGGGCATTTTTTTTGGTTCCCGAAACACCGGATATTGTGCGTGCGTAGACGTAGTAAGACGTGGCTTAGTCACCTCACCCCACGAGTGCATCTTTGAGCTCAATTTCAATAATCCCGTCTACTACCAGTGAACTACAACTGAAATTTGGCCACCTTGAGCCTTGGACGTATTTTGTTTGAAACGTCCGCTTCTTGTTACTTCATTGGGCAAAAAGCAAGCCGCATTCTCACAGGAGTATCAAAGTTGAGCCCAGCGTTGACGCATGAACCTTTAAGGAAACACAATCAATTCGACCTCACTACAGCACAAAAGTTACTATGATGTTTTCCTCGTGTCATCATATATCTCCCACTCAAATTTTATGCTGATAGAAGATTAAGCTTCTGCAAACGTTGGGATCGGCTAGCTACGACAGAGGCTCTAATAAGCGTCCCAAGCCTTTTTGGACGAGCTTTTACTGACGTTCAAGATCTGTGCCTGAACGGTGTGTCTGAAATTATCTCGGCATACTCAGTCAGGAAGAAAGCAAACGCATAACAAATATTATGGCCATTAGCAACCATCAAATGCGCTTTGAATAATTTCGTTCCTTTGGCGCACCGCATAGGGGTTCATGCCCGTCTGGCGAACTTCCGGCGAACGGTGCGACATTCTTCTCACAAGTGCTCAAAACGGTTTGTAGGTGTGAATGAATGGCGTATTAAGAAAACCAGTAACTGCAAAAGGATATTTCGTCTATGGACGCACGGAAACAAATAAACTTCCTGATCAACAACACTAATGTAAAGGCGCGAGCTCGATGTATGCGTGCCCATTGGTTGCAACAGCTTGTTGATTCGTATACAAGCAAGATTCCCGAGCTTCGCAGCGTCAAGATTTTCAGCACTGGCTCTTCCACATACCTCGAAATGCTAACAGAAAGGCTCAAGTACAAAAATACAACGAACATGTCTCGGGCTTGTGCTAAAGATTCGAGGTATGGCCATTTAGGTTAGTCATGACACCATGACGCTCTCGGGACCAGAAAACATGAGATAAAGGCCGTTAATAGTCCACGCTCTGTGTATAATCTCTTGTCGACGTGTCGATCGAAACCGAAACCATGCCACTCTCCTCCCTGGCCAACTAGTTCCCAGAGTGCAACGCGCCGTGTTGCATGCAGGTATTAATGGAAGTAGTCTATTGCTTAAAAAGCCGAGAATGAAAAACAACAAAAACCAGGATTTAGCTTGGAGTCACTGAGGCTGTTTATAGCTTTTTTAACGTTTCTAACATAATATCAGCGTCTCTGAAGCTGTCCGAGAATTATAATAATGTAAGAGATGTCTACAGCTCATTTAAACGGTTTTAGCCCAACTAGCCCAGTTATCAACCCCGTCTACAGCTCATCCAGGTTGAAGGGTGAAAGCATGCACAGTGTCAAAAACACTGACATTGGGGAGAAATTTTAAAAGCAATATGACAGGTCCTTGGGGTATATCAGGTGGTTGTTCAGGGTGACTCCGAATTACGCTAAAAAGCTATATAACCATGGATTGGGTCGAAATTACTGGCCACTAAGGAGCTGAAGGAACACCATTCTCATGATTCCTGTAGCTTGGGGGATATTGCAAATGGTCTATTGAGAAGCACCTTGTGAATGATTCATAAGTACCGTTTTTCTTCTTGTAATCAAGAAAGACATGAAATGTCTTCGAAGTTGTTTCTCCTTTACTTTATTTAGTATGGAGTTCTTTGTGTTTGCAATGTCTGCTGTTAGTACCTTAAAGGGACTGGCAGGCAGCTTTTTTTTAATAAACAAATAAATAAGAGTGAGAGTGAACTGCCTTTCTGCAGGGCCAGGCAAACCTGTGAAACACCTTTACATGGTAAATAATCACACCTCTAACACTACTCAAGTGTTTTCACCTAAGTTAATAAAATTTGGTCTGCACGACAGAACAACCCAACTCAAAGCAATTTAAGATTGAATACAGCAAGGATAGAAGGTTCAGGCAAAATTGATCATGTGTAATTTTTAGGGTTGTGCGAATATTCGAAATTTCGAATAGTAGTTTCGAATAATACACTATTCGATATTCGCTTCGAGAAGAACTGCAGTATTCGCGTTTTTCGAAGCGTTGATTGCGGCGGGTGAGCCCCGTTGAGTGCGCTTCCTACCGAGCACCGGTGCACTGCGGAGAAGCAATACCCGCGAGCGAGCTCCGCAGGTGTGTCTTTTCTGCATTACATAGGTGCTCGGTAGGAAGCACACTCAACGGGGTAATCTGCCGCGGTATACACTTGGAAAAGTGTGAATATAGCCATTGCGTGCTTGAAAGGAAAGCATACATTCAAGCGGGATGGTGCACGCGTGCTGTCTGCATTTGAAAATAAATGGAAACTTTGTGAATGTGTATATCTATGTTGTAGTAAAAGTTTCAAAATTAAACTTACTGTTACCCAAGAGTATATTATGTTAGGCAGAGATGATCTTGCAGCCTGTATTCATCATGCGCGATTTATTCTCTCTTAACTCGAGATGAAAGAAAGAATATTTTATATAGCAAGATTTGTAAATTCACTCAATTGTGTATAGTTTGCCATCTCTATGGGATTCATTTTATGTCAAATATGTCGTTTACTTGCCATCCCAAGACATCAGACCTTCTTAGTTCACAGTTCATAAATATAGATAGATTAAACTTAGCTTGTAAATAAACAAGTGGAACAACTTTCACAAGTTTTAGCTGGGTTTTCATTTAAGCATTACGCAATGGTAGAGAAAGGTGTGGGTAAATTATTCGATATTCGATTCGAAAATATTCGGCCTAAATCGCTATGCGCTTCGAATTCGCTTCGAACTCAAAATCCACTATTCGCACAAGACTAGTAATTTTCTTGACATCAGTTTTTGAGCAGTTGCTTCACTTTCCTTAAGGAGAACAGTCCAACTAAATCATCTGGTAATTTATTAAATAAAAAAATTACACCATCTTCCCGAGGGGAACCATGGGGTGATGCGGAGCATCGCGGATGCGTAATTAATTTATTCCCTTGTTGACTGATATCTTTTGGCCGGCCGGATTTGGGCTGCGGCGGACGCGAGCGGCCGAGAAACGCTAGCAGACGACAGCCGCAGAGTTGCAGGGAAAGCCCACCCCACTGGAAAGCCCTGGCGTGGCGCTGCGACCCGTGCGCCCAAAACCATCCTCCTTTCACTCCTTCGGGGGAACGCAGCGCGCTACCGCTGCTTATATTCACACTTGAAGGAGAGGAGACTAGAGGAGGAGAGTTGCGCATGCGCGCTCAGTGTGAGTAGGAGCGAACGCACGCAAAGTGCACGCAGCTGGTAGAGAGAGAGAGAGCGGAGAGAGTAACGCGCAGCTGTTGGAAAGAGGGAAGGAGGAGGGTTGCGCATGCGTAGTGTGAGTGCGGACCACGACGCCAACGCCGACGCCGCAGGACATAGACCCGAGCTAGAGATGCTCCGCATCTAAAATGAAAGATGTTTACAACTCTCTTAATGCCGAATTAGGGCGCAGCTCTTGAGGAGAAGGAGGAGGGGAGGGTACGGAGGGGAAAGGGGGGTACGGAGGGGAGGGAGGGTACCTCCCTCCCCTCTCCCCTCCCTCCTCCTTCTCTGTACCCTCTCCTCCTCGTATCTCCGTCCTCCCCTTCTCCTCCTCCCTCCTCCTCTCATTCTCGTTCCCTCCTCTTCTCCCTCCCCTACCTCCTCCGTCACTTGCGAAGGCCTCGTGAAGTGAAGGTCGTGACCTTCACTGTGAAGGTTGTGACATCATATGTGACGTCATAATGGGAAACGTCCCATGATGCAATACACGAGTCACGAATAAGACCCACACGTTGCATTAGGGGACATTTCCCATAATGCAACGCGCAGTTACGCCGCTCAAGCCGGAAACGGGTGCCTCTAAAAAGAAATTGTGATGTTATTTTTCTTTTTTACCACAGTAAATGTTTTCGCTGGTATATACGTTTAGGTGCACCTTAGGCTTCTCTTTCTAACCTCTGTCCATTTATTTGTGCGCTCATTTGTTCGCTCACTTCTGTTATGTGCTTATGAACAGCAAATATCCGAAGAATGATTAGGGTTTACTGTTCACGGTTTACTTACCAATGCACCCCGAAAAGTGATCCTTGAGCGGGTTTTATGTACTTAAGGGGAGGGGGAGGGGAGGGGAGGGAAGGAAGGGAAGGGAAGGGAAGGGAGGGAGGGAGGGAGGGAGGGAGGAGGGGGAGGGAGGGGAGGGGGGGAAGGAATAACAACACCCAAATTAGAGCTTTCATTGAGTGAGACAAATTCAAGCTTTATGGAACTCTTGATCTGCAGCTTTATTTCCTGTTGATTCGGAACACAGCCTCGATTGAACTGTCCACGAGTCTGCTTGTTTCTTTGGGGACCAGATCCCTTATCTTTTTTACTGCTCTCATCGATACCAAACTGTTTCCCAAGCATTCGAGTCGCACAGGGTACCATGGCCTTGTCCTGTTTTCTTCAACGTAAGCCGCGATCAACGCGGATTCTTTTTTTGACGCCAAAAGTTGACGCCAGAAAACACCGAGTCTGTAAGAAAAAATTTGCAGGAGGACGCTTAAGCTTCGCCTTTAAAAGTGGAACGCGATTGCAAAACATATAAGTAGGGTTGTTCGTTTTCGGGTTTTATATTTTTTTAAATTCGGGGGTAAAAATCGGGTGCTATTTTTCAAGCTGATAATCGGGGAGAAATCGGGTTTTTTGTGGAAACATTCCGAAATTCGGGTTTTTTCGGGTTAAATTTACAAATGTACTGAGTAAAACATTCCGATTTTTATAAAATTATTATTGGAGGGTATTACGAGCTCCCTAACGCTAACGCGTTAAAATTAGGGATCTGTTTCAAGCTGGTAATCGGGGGACATCAGGGTTTCCTAGCTCCGATTGCCGTCTGTCGCTTCAAGGGAAGCACTGCCCACGGAATCCTCCTCTTCCTCAGGTGTCAACTAAAACTCCGACCGTTCGAGGGACGGTTTTCTTCGATCAGATATTTCGCTATGGAATAAACCTGTTAAGTTTTCCCGATCTGTTTACGCGACTGACTGACTCGGACGTTGTTCGTGAGAAAGGTTGGACGCCAGCGAGATGGCCATGCTACCCGAGAGACCTTGCTGGGCGTCGACACCTAACAGCGGTCGAAGGGGGATTGATAGTGCATTTCACAAGCTGCGTGCAGCAGGGCCGAAGCTACATGGCGTGCCGAGGCGGTTCCACCTGCACAGCGGGGGACGGAAATGTCCCTCCGAGGCCCCAGCGCTTATTGTCGCTTTTCCTCAGTCGGCCTCCGTAGAATATCACGGTGAGTTGGGCGGTTGGTTGAGAGCCGTGTAGCGTCCACAGTGCTGCACGCAGTTTGCGAAATGAACTATAGGTCACTGTTGTCCTGAGGTAGGGTAGATAGTGTGTGTGCACCGCAAACTCCGCGCAGAGTAAAAATAAATAGGTTGGTTATGTGGTTTTAGAATTCGGGGAGAAATCGGGTTTAACCCGATTCTTCTGAAACATGTTCGGGGTGTAAAAATCGGGTAAAATCGGGTTTTACCCGAAAACGAACAACCCTACATATAAGCGTAGGAACTTCCGCTTGTTCCCAAGCCGTGCTAGCGTGCCTTGCGTGGCCTAGTCAGTAGCATGTCTTGCTCGCAACCAAAGGGTCGCGGGTTCGAATCTTTTCCTAAAATTCTTCAAATTTTTCTTTAAAGAGCCCATGAAAAGAAAAGAAATGTTTTTTTTAAACAGTTTGGTTGGGACACGCGTGTTAATTATTAAATTTTACGCGGAAAACAAATAACTTTTATAGCAATATTGATCGGCGAGTGATTTATTTGAAATTTTGCGCGCAAAGTTCATGACGTCATGGAATGGTAAATCGCTCTTTCCACCTCACCGTGAAGGTGAAGCCGATCCACCTCTCCTCCATGCGCCGAAATGCCGAGAGAGAAAACAAGTATATGCGGCGACCTTTAATTCGCATTACATGTCACGTTTTTTAATCACTTTCATTCCCCGTGTGATGTCACATTTCACGGGAGCATTGTGGGTTTGAAATTCCTTCGCGAGGTCTTGTGGCTTTGGACGTTATGACCCTATCGACCACTCAGGATTTTCCCAGTCGCAATGCCATTGACATGGCTTTTCTGCGACATAAGCTCCCAAATGTTATCGTATTAAAAGTAACCCAGAAAAGACACTCCCGAATACCGAGAGAAATAAACCCGAGAACTCGGAGCCCTGATAACGATGCACAGCATGTAGGTTTGAGAGACTAGTCGAAAACAACTTATATGCTAAAAATACTTAAAGGGGCCCTGCAATCATAATTAAGCGTCTACCTTTTTTGCGGTTTCGACGTCTCTTGGGGTTCGGGCAAGCCAGCGGGCACGGAGAGAGTCACTAAATATCAGTGCGTCATATTTTAACCGGACGACGCGGAAACCTCCTCCACCGACGGGGCGACCCGCGGTACCGAAAGCGCGCGTAATGTGACGTCTTAGGTCCTGGGCTTACTACTGGTCAGAGCCGCTAAAAGCTTTTTCTAAGTCGAAATACAAAATATAAGTGGCGCGAACCGTTTCAATTATTTATAAAAGTAGTTTTTGTTCAGTATTTGAGATCAGAAAAGAAACAAATGCAGTTTATGAAGTACGGAAACAAGAAATGATCCGTCGACATACCCGCCACCAATCGGTGGAAAAGGCGGCGCCTACTAGAAAGGAGTAGTGGGATCAGGCGCCGACACGGAAAGGTCTCGGATGCACGCGGCGGCGCTGCGGCCGTAGGGACCGAAGGACCCGGCCGGCTCTGAGCGTTCCCAAGGCCTTCGGTGAGCAGCTTTGTCTTGCGGTTTGGCCGTTTCGCGGTATGGCAGCGCGAAGTGGCTCCCATTCTGAACTGATCTTTACCATGTGTTTGCTGTCGTTTGTGGCCAATGAAGTGTCATGCCGAATTTGTGTTTAGTCGCGCAGCAAATGCAATGAGAGCCGCTCTAGCTGCCCGCTACATACAGCCTATCCAGAACACGCTTTAGTGGCGCCCTCTCGCGCCGTCGACACGGAGTACGGCAGCCGTGAGCGCTCGCTCAGCTCACCACCCCTCGTCTAGTTCACGGCCACTCAAGCAACCAAGGACGTCATGAAGGAGGTTATTTTTTGCTTGTTTTTGTAATTTTAATTTGCCTATAACTTATAAAATAATTCGAAATTCGAGAAAACAAAAGTGTCATTAAGTTACTACGTTCAGTGCGCTCAGGTTTGGTGCAAATTAAAAATTAGTAAAAACGCCATTGCAGGGCCCCCTTTAAAGTGTCGATGGGCGCTGTACCGAAGTTGCTATACGAGCGTTGCATGCGGGTCGTGGTATTTGTTGGGGCGATTTGATTAACAAAAGAAGCTGGAGAAACACGCAGAAATTGTCTCGGAACAGAACGTTGCCGCGATAGTGTTTGTAAATTGTTTGTAATTGTAAAGAATGGGGTTCCACCTGAATTTTTTCTTATTTTGACGAGAGTTTTAATGATGTTGCACTTTTGGAGGGTGCAACTATGTGAATTGGGTGCATTACGTCGTTCACATGCAAACGGTGATTCTTGGGATTTACAATAAAATACTGAGCATCCGCCCATTCCACATGATGTGTCCCACCCCTCGGTTTTCTAACATTTGGAAAATGCACGAAGGACGTATCTTTACATATTGTTGACCTAAGGAGCGCCCATCCCCCAGTTTTACACTGATTGTCTCCAAGTTTTGAGTGGGCGCTTGCTCAGGGATTTTATGGTAGTCTAAAGGAGAATCAAATAGCCATTTCATTAGAAGAATTTCCGTTTGTTTCTAATAATTTCGCACAAGGTCACAGTGTTAAGCCACGGTGTCACGTGACCACATCACTCGAATCACCATACTTCGTCACCTATTGTCACGTCACATGACATCATGGTGCCACATGACGACCGTTATGCTCACAACGACGATGCAAACACCCTCCATGAAATGTAATGGGGCGTAACTCCGCTCAGTTTGGTAGGCATGAAACAGTTTTTCATTATGTTATATTTTTGTAGCTTGACAGCTTGTCTGTGTATCTTTCTGTTTTGAGTGTTTGTATTTATTTTCCCCTCCCGTATCCCTTTCCCCACTTGGCGGCGGAGCTAGCAGGCGCACCTGCAGGCCCGCTTCAGGCGGGGCAACTTTTCCAGCAATTATGAGGTTGCTGGCGGGTTGTTCTCTAGCTTTCCCTAGATCGACACGAATTGCTGAGATCGGGTCCGGCTCGAAACGAACGAGCAACTTGAACAACTCTGAGCCGTTTGAAGCGGCAGCAGCCAATCAGGGACGCGATATTTTCACGTGACACCCCATGGTGGTGATGATGACAGCTAAAGACTTGGTTCTGGTTTGAAATCTATAGTTTTTTGGAAAGAAACCTTTTCAGAAAGATGAGTTAGTATTCTCAACGCCATTCAAAGATATAAAAACACGTTTTTAGCATGTAGCTGGGCGTCTCAATAGTGCAAGAAAATTCAAAGTGAATGATGATGGTAGCAAGTCGCAGCAATTCGGTTGCTGCGTGCGAACGCGGACGGCCCGTGTTGCTGGTGTTGCAACGTCAAGTTGCTGGGTGAAATTGCTCCGTCTGAAGCGGGCCTAAGGGTCTCAACCTTTCTGCCCAGCCTTGCACGCTGCCGAGTGGGTATCGCCATCTGTGCAAAAAAAAATTATTTATTTATTTTTTATTATTTATTTATAGCGTTATACAGTTTTTCTTGGCGTGACGTCACACTTTTTTTTCGATATCCCTTATTTTGTGTTAAAACGTTCTGAGACTTTATAGAACAAGGTGGTTGCTGGCATTGTTAGCAAAGATGTCTGCTCTGTGGGGGTACCCTCCCAGGGGCCTGGACAACCACTGGATCTGCAAGCCGTGGAACCTGGCCCGGAGCCTGGACACCCACGTCACCGACAACCTCCACTACATCCTGAGGTTGCCCTCCACCGGACCCAAGGTACGTCCATCGCGTCGTCGGCCGAAGAGCGTGCACTTTTTGTGAGGGGCCTCTGAGAGGCCTCTGGTGGTACAATGGGCAATATCCTGGGCTACTTAAAATGCAGTTTTTTTTTCAAGCACCTTCATCGCTGAAATTGATCATGTACAAGTGCCTAGTCCGTTCCAAATTAGAGTACATTCTATCCGTGTGGGATCCCGGCCAACATTGCCTTGTCACCGCATTGCAAAGCATTCAAAATTGAGCAGCTCGTTTCGTCTTATCTTACCGTATTTACTCGCACAATGAACGCACTCGCGTAATGAACGCACCCCCCAAGTCGGGTCTCAAAATTTCTACTTTTTTTCACTCGCGTAATAAACGCACCCCCAACTTGGACGTCAAAATTTTGACCCCCTCCCCCCCCGCGACGCGAAAATGAACGCACTTTTTATCCTGGTGCAGCGAGGTCGCGAATGCATGTGCAGCGTGAGCGAACAAAGCGCCTTGTAAAAGGCGTTAAAAAATAAAAAAAGATCCAACGGAAGCAAAAAGAAAAGCATAAAAAGAGATTTTTTTGTCTTTGTTTTTTTGCACATCGCGGTCTGGATTTTGGGTATTGCGCCGCGGCAAGGAGTTAAGAAAGAGAAGCGGAGAAGCCCTCGCCAAAGCAAAGAAAACGAAACAGCTTGCGAAAGGTGGTAAAGAAAAAAACAACAATCCACGGAACCAATAGAAAAGAAAAAAACAAAACAAAGAGGAGCTTTTTTTTCTTTTTTTCTTGCACAGCGCAGTTTAGTCTTGGGGTCGCGCGTCCCGCGCCGCGCGCAAGAAGATAGGAAAGAGAAGCCGTGAAGCCCTCGCCTAAGCGAAGCAAAACAACTTGTGAAAACGGCCAAAAAAAAAAAAAATCAATCCACGGAAATTAGAGAAAAGAAAAACATAGAGGAGCTTTTTTTCTTCTTCTTTTTTTGCTCGACGCAGTTTGGGTTCCAGGGTTGCGCGTCGCCGCGCGCAAGGAGATAAGAAAGAAAAGCGGAGAAGCATGTGCAGCGTGGGCAAACAAAACAACTTGTGAAAGGCCGAAAAAAAAAACACCGAAGCAAGAAAAAAAAACATGGAGAGGAGCTTTTTTTTTTTTTTTTGCGCATCGCAGTTTGGTTTTTGAGTTGCCGCGCCACGCACAAAGAGACAAGAAGTTACGTCGATTTTTCCGGGATAAAAGGTCCGTTCATGATGCGAGTAAATACGGACGTAATGAACGCACCCCCAACTTTGCCTCGATTTTTCGGAAAAAAAAAGTGTGTTCATTCTGCGAGTAAATATGGTACTATCATCGCACGTCCAGTGTAACAAATATGAAAATAACTCTATCATTACCCGACGTATCTTTCTGCTGCAAATGTGTTCGTCTCTGCTTGTTTCATAAAGTCTACCACCACAACTCATTTTTATGCCAGTCACTTATACTCGAACCATCTTATCGCTCCGCTCGCCTCGATCACGTCCATAAGGTTGGCATACCAAGTTTGAATACTAACCCATTCAGTGTGTCATTCACACCTCGCACATCAACAGATTGGAACCGCCTTCCCGCTTCAATTGCCTCCAGCACTTATGTTCTTTTTGAACAAACACTTAGTAACAGCACCCTTAGTTGATTGATTTCGTTGCCATGATTTTTTGTGTGTTAATTCCCTCTGAAATGCACTACCAGTAATATCCCGAGTCATCGCCCACCCCCTGCTGCCTGAAATTCATAAAAGAAGTGGGGTGGGCCATGTCTCGGTGGGTGAGCACAAAAAGTAAAAAAAAGTGGAAAAGACCGGCCATTTTTCTCTGCGTATCTAGCCCTGCTGCACAAGAGATACATTAAACTCAAGACTCGATTTAGTTTTATTGTTTTATAGAAAAAATGCTCATGAAAGAATGTTTTACTATTGCGAAGTCCGTTGCTCACATACGTGCTAGGAACACCGCTGATCTGCATACAGCGCTAACGTTTGTTCCGTGAAAGCACGTCACCGCTATGTTCTCCTAGTTAGCATAAACAGGGTGTCTACCGACCAAGAAAACCGGGAATTGTCAGGGAATTTTAAGACACCTGGAAAAGTCAGGGAATTGTCAGGGAAATTTCCAAAAAGATTGCCGAGTCAGGGAATTTATCCCATGCTCGCCCGCTTATGCTAGAAGCGGCAGGCGCGGGCAGGCATAGCCACGAGCGCAGTCCAGTGCGGCGTCGCGACCCCCTAGGCGCAACGCGACTCGCCCAAGCTGACCGGGCGCAAACAGGCGGGTACGGCCGCATCGCTGCCACGCCAACTTTCCACGCGCTGCGCTTCACACAAGAGCATGTGCGAAGCTGGCGGCTCGTCGTTCTTTTAGTACACTCTAAAGCCACTAAATAAGTTACACTTTAGAGTAGCAACGCTAAAGTATGTCGGCTAAAGAGTTAATCACAGTTACTAGTGAAGCAGAGTAGCAGCGGCCATTTTGTTTAGTTCGTGACTCTAGTCAGTTGGTGTTGCTCTAGTACGAGGAGAGACAGTCACTCTAGCCGATGCTAGGTGGCACGAGTCACCACGCACTCAGAAGAGAACAGCCGTCGTTCCTTTCAGATGCGGAGCATCTCTTGCTCGGGTCTATGTCCCGCGGCCTTGTAGTCCGCACTCACACTACGCACACGCAACTCTCCTCCTTCCCTCTCTCCAACAGCTGCGCGTTACTCTCTCCGCTCTCTCTCTCTACCAGCTGCGTGCACTGCGCATGCGTTCGCTTCTACTCACACCGCGCGCGCACGCGCAACTCTCCCTCCTCTAGTCTCCTCTCCTTCAAGTGTGAAAAAATAAATAAACGGCGAGCGGCGAGCGTTCTAAGTTTCTCTGCCGCGAGCCGCGACGAAGGCTCGCGTAGGGTGTAACGCTAGGGCAGTCGGTGGCGCCATCTCTCGACGTCAGCACGCAACTGACTCTTTCCTCGGAACCAACACGATGCTCCGCATCACCCCATGGTTCCCTTCGGGAAGATGGTGTAATTTTTTTATCTACCCTCTGAGAGCGCGCGCGCCTAGCGATCCATTAGTTTGTCAGATATGGTGTTTTCGCACTTCCCCGTAAACGCAACTGGACGCCTGCACTCTATGAGCACTGCCACGTGCGTTTGTGGCTTTCTGTTGTGTTATTTTCTGGAAGTGGAGATAGGTGAAAGTGACTATGTCGCTGTCGGGGAAGTGCTCCTTCAACCTCAACTGGACAAACCCGGACATATCCACGAACGCAAGTTGGATTCGGCCCGTTCCAAATGATCCAAATAGTGCTCACTGCACAATGTGCCGCAAGAAGTTCTTCCTGAGCAACATGGGGAATAGGGCGATTACTACTCGTGTTGAGGTAAGA